>VDFB02133238.1:0-15466 GCA_007258455.2 Sequoia sempervirens | reverse complement strand
GTCACGACGCAAGTGCATTGAATAAACGAGCCGCACTGGTGGTTTGCGCTGCATATGATAATTCGTGCGATGCAAGTGCCCTACCGAGTCGCATTTGACTGGTCAAGTGCCGCAATCGTTATGTCGAGACGCAACTGATTATTTGAATGTCGCAATTGTAATGCCGAGCCGCATTCGCAATGTGGCGACGCAACCGCACAATTTCGTGACGCAAGTGTGATATAGAGACACAATTGACCTGTTCAGACGCATTTGATGTTTTGAACGACGCAATTGTTTTTTCGCGATGCAATTGCTTTTTTGCGACGCATTTGCCTGTTTTCTTAATAAAACTTGTTTTGATGTTTGCATGACTTGAGTTACTTTTCATGATGTTGTCAGTTGTCCAAAAGTGCTAATACATTGTTCGTCTTTTTGCAGAGGTAGCTTGCCCCTATTTATACCAGAGAGAGCAGACCGACCACCTTTCGGTTTGCCGATCAATTGGGCCCGCGAGAGTGGCGATGATTGATGAGACTAGGCTTATTCTATGCTGTGTTCATGCCCGCCATTCGGGCGAACAGGGGTTTGTTGACGGCGCTGTGCGAGCGATGGCATTCCGAGACCTATTCCTTCCACCTGCCGAAAGGTGAGGCTACCATTACCCTGGAGGATGTCTACCGTATTCTTCGGATTCCTATTCGAGGGGAGCGGATTATGTATGATCTACGTCACGGCGAGCAGACCTTTCGTGCATATTATCAAGATCAGGGTGCTGGACTCAACATTCAGGGTTATGAGATCCATTGGGATTTCCTAACGAAGCACTATGGGCGCTTCAATGCATTCCTGGCGACTCTGATTGCTGGCATTTTGGTTCCTGACCGACGAGGACATGGATTTCTGATTGGTTGGGGGGACATCCTGGTCGGCATGAGGCGAGATAGGACAGTTTATGCGTGGGGTCCTTTCCTGCTAGGGATGCTATATCACCAGCTTCACGACGTCGTGTATAGGAGAGGAGAGAGTATCTCCTGTGGGACCACCCTTATGATGATCTGGGCATGGGAGCACATTGCCATATTCCGCCCTCCCATTGATAGACCGCAGCTAGCTGCGGGGATGCCCTACTCCTACTATTATGCCGGCGCATTACAGCAGACCCACATGGGCGAGATAGGATGGTGGCGGCATCGGATTGATACCATGGTGACGTTCATCTGGAGGCCATATAGGGATTGTGAGCCATGGGATGATGAGGATTAGCACCCGAGCTTCTGTAGACTGTACAGATACCTTATTGGCAGAACAGTGCAGACGTCCTTGATCATTGAGATGTACCTGCTGCAGCGTGTGTTGAGACAGTTCGGCGAGCAGCAGGATGTGCCTGTGGGGACGACATAGTATGCCAGATCTTCCTGAGAGTATGCATGGGGGCCGGCCATCCCAGTGGCCTTTGCGACATAACAGATAGATGGGCTAGTAGCCCAGGCCTGGGGTTGGAGAGGTGGAGCAATGGATCCAGGTACGACGCCAGCTTATGACCTATGGTGGCAGGCACGCAGACCCGTGCCATTGACAGATCCTGACGGGCCAACACCAGTTGACAGGCGGTCAGTCATTCCTCGAGTGCCACGAGCTAGGCGGGGAGGCAGAGGTAGAGGCAGAGGCAAGGATGGAGGGAGGGGGGGAGATGACGGAGGCAGGGGTGGAGACAGAGGCAGGGGTGGAGACGGAGGTAGGGATGGAGGCAGGGGAGGAGACGGAGGCAGAGATGGAGGTAGAGGAGGAGATGATGGCGGAGATGGGCGGAGGTGACAGCGTGCTGGGCAGAGACAGGTCCGGAGGGTACGCCCACGAGTGGCGAGGACGACATTAGATGCCATCCCAGAGGTTGGGGAGGAGGGAGAGGGTGAGGAGTAGCCCAGACAGGAGGGAGAGGGCGGTGGGAGACAGGAGGGGGAGCCAGAGGTGAGGGGACAGGAGGAGGCGGAGGGGGAGAGACAGGAGGAGGATGTGGAGTTGAGGGGAGAGGCGGAGGATGTGGATGGCAGGGTACCGGAGGAGGAGGTTGAGGTGGATGTCAGGGTACCGGAGGTGGAGATGGAGGAGCAGCCCAGACAGGAGGAGGAGGCGGAGGTGGCTGGACAGGAGGAGGCCGATGATGACGATGAGGAGGATGATGCCATGGATGAGGCCGAGAGACTCCTGAGATGGTAGATGGTGGAGGGGGAGGAGGAGATACCGTCTTCTTCAGGGTTTCTGTCAGATGCCACAGCTGATCAGAGAGTGGCAGACCTTTAGCAGAGATTAGATGCCAGCTTGGCACAGGTCAGGTCTTTACAGTCAGCTCTAGAGGTAGCCCGTGTAGAGCGGGATCAGGCGGTTATCCGTCAGCAGGATGCGGCGCAGTGGTGCACAGAGTTCGCGGCCTTATGTACATGACCGATGGGAGACATGGCTCGGGAGCTCGCCAGGGTGAGCACCAGATTGGGGTAGTAAAGGACCCTTTATGAGCAGGCAGTGCCGCTAGAGCGACGGGATCCTACCTTGTCCCGGTCACAGACGAGATCAGGCAGTGGGCATAGGTCAGGTAGTGGCAGTGGTACCAGGAGCCATACTAGTGTCGGAGGGTCTACTTCCACAGGACACACCATTCATGCAGACATACTCTGGGTCACAGCCATGGGTCGACTGGGTCAGCACAGAGGTCAGTACCGGGCCAGCCACCAGTGACAGATCCGTCCCCCTCTCAAAGTCTGACCGTAGTCACTTCATAGTTATTTACTTTTGTCAGGATGATACCTTCACTCGCAGTTCCATCAGTTTCCCAGACATAGGTTGCTATAGGACCCCCCATTGCTTCAGAGCCAGTGACAGGGCCTCAGCCACCACCACATTCTTCTCCCCGAGGAGATGATGAGAGCCTTCCCTAGGGCATTTTTGTATTGTGACACACTATATTATTTGAGCCTGCGAGCTCCATTTTTGGGATATCCGTTGACTCTATCCTGTGACATTGTATATTTTTGAGACGATATTATATGATGATGTAGTTTTGATGCGGCCTGCATGTGTTATGTGATGCTTTTGTTTTATGTATTATGCTATGTATGATGTTTAATTTATGATGCCATGTATGTACTATGATGCCTATTAGTGATTTTTGATGTCATGATTATGCAATACTTATTTATATGATGATGTATTGATGTAAAAGATGCCATGTGGATGATTATGTTAATGCAATGCTTTTGCTTATGTATATGATTTAATGTCATGGATGATGTATGTATGGACTTAATGCAATGTATATGATCATGTATGCACTTATGTTTTTGGATGTCACAGGATATCATCGCGAGATGGACGAAAGAAGACGATGAAGCTGATGAGAGAAGATGACCAGATCGAAGAAGAGAAGACAAGAGACCTATGAAAAATGCATGTTAATTCCTAGACCAAATCCTTCAAAACTTTACTGTAGGACTTTTAATATTTATTGCTCTTAATCATCATTGGGAAAACTATTGTAATGGCCAACAAACACCATGATATGACATAGATCAAGGTGTGCAAGGTCGTACCATTACCTAAGACAAACAGTCATAGACAAGGATGATCATGACTCATGCTAGGAGCATGGTTGCCCCAGTCTTTTTGCCATAATCAACCACAAGCAGAAAAAGAAAGAGACAAGGACAAATCATGAAACGTCGTTGCTTCTCTAAATCCTGTTTCTAGGACATCCTTGAGAAACTAGTGACATGATTGCCAAAATACAAAAATAAAGTCCCTATCATGATATGTCGTTGCTTTTCTAAATCCCAGAATTAGGACCTCGCTGAGAAACTAGTAGTCATGCGTGTCAATTGTCATGCTACGTCACTGCTTCTCTAGATCCTGCTTAGTGGGATCTCGCTGAAAAACTAATAACATGATAAAAGATGAAAAGACAATTGTCAAGTGTTTGCCAAGTGCATATGGATATCCATTGTTCTGATGCCAAGATGCCATGTTTGATAATGTCAAGATGTCTGAATGTTTAAAGTTTTGATGACCTTGAAAAATGGCGAGACTTGGTGAATTCAGGAAGGACTCATCCTGAATAATGTCGATGTCGGGAGGATTTGATCCCTAATGGTCGTAAGGGGTCCCTCAAAATAATGACGATGCCTAGGAAGGACACATCCTAAGGCATAAATGACGGAGTTGGTTCTTCAGAAGGACTCATATGAAGAATACTAATGTCAGGAAGAGTGATCTTTAGATGTCAAGAAGATCGCTCAAAATGCCGAAATGACGATGACTACGCCTAGGAAGGACATCCTAAGGCATAAATGATAGAGGTTATCTTTCAGAAGGACTCATCTGAAGATTTAACCAAAATTTGACAGTTTGACTAGTTTCTAATGATTTGACTTGCTTTGACAGAATTTGACTTGCGTTTGACTATATGCCGATATTGCCTTGATGATATGAGATTGCCCTGATGAGATAGCCATGTTTGAACAAATGATTGTTTTACTTTGTTTCAGGAGTTTTCCCATGCAGAAAATAATTGAAGACTTTTGACGTGCATGCCAATGTAGTGCCATGAACCCTAATGGACTGACCTAGTGCGGCCTCGGGGGCTCATCAATAGATGGCCTTGCCTACGTCATACACTCAGAGACCTCATAGTTCGACACGACCAATGACTTTGTCTTGATGAATGAAGATTGCGTCATGATTTTATTTTGACAAACCTAAAAGGACTGACCTAATGTCTCGGGGACTCAAATATGAGTCTTGCCTACGTAGCAAATGCGCAGAGACAACGTAGTTCGGACAAATGACAAAGACTGATTTGACGTGATTGACTTTGACCAAAAATG
Source organism: Sequoia sempervirens (assembly GCA_007258455.2). Classification (NCBI taxonomy): domain Eukaryota; kingdom Viridiplantae; phylum Streptophyta; class Pinopsida; order Cupressales; family Cupressaceae; genus Sequoia; species Sequoia sempervirens. The sequence continues at coordinate 10,610 of VDFB02133238.1, read as the reverse complement.
ACAGTGCACTTGTGTGCCTTGCGCAGTCTGATGTTTTGTTTGGTTTTCTTCAGGACGTTTTATGATTTTCTAGGTCTTCTTCGTGACTTTTTGTGATGTTTTTGGTTATTTTTCGTGACCTTTGCTAATGTTTTGTCTTTTTTGGACTTTTGCCAATGTTTTTGTCTTTTTAGGACGCTTTGTGTTTTGTGTTTTTTTTTTCGTGACGTTTTAATGTTTTTGTCTTTTTTCAAGACGTTTTGTGATGTTTTTGTCTTTTTTTAGGACTTTTTGCCAATGTTAAGATCATGTGTGGCATTCACTGCAGTTTCATGATAAACATTTTGCCCCCAGTCAGGTCTAAGACTTAGCCATTCGCAAGTGATATGGACGGGATGGTGCTGACTTGGTAGACGAACAGTTGTTAGGACTTGATGTCAATCATTTATCCACTATGACAGGTAAGGTAGGATGTGATGGCGATTTGTGGAATAATGGTAGAAATACCTTTTTATCCTAGGCCAAGTTAGACCAAGTGACAGTAGATGGCAGAGTAATGATTGATTACGCATGGCGCCTGTTTGCCGGGTTTTCACTATTTGAACGAATCATTTTTATCTTTACTATTTTCTTGACTTTTTGATTTTTTTGGTGTCACCAAGATGCCTGTTTGCCAGGTTTTCATCAAGGTAATGATTTTTATCATTTTTCAATTTTTTTGTATTTTATGGTTTTCGCTCCATCTTCTGATGTTATGCGAGAACTTTCTCGGAGATGTAACGTTGATGGCCTACCAACTGCTCCCATCTAGAGTTGCCAATTGATATGCTCCGGAACCAAAAGAAGATATGATAATATATGGACCCAGCAGTTTGGTTCAAATTTTCCTGGCTTTTCTCTGTCTGCTTGGTTCTTAGGGTTCTGCATGAGAACCAGGTCGCCAATGTCAAAATTTCTGACCATAACCTTTTTATTGTAGCTGCGACAAAGGCAGCTTTGATATGCTTAGAGGTGATTCTCGCTGAATTTTGTCTTCTTTCGTCCCAGCATTTCCAGCTCGTAAGCTTGATTGCTTCAGATTCCTCTTCATTAGTTAGACCCTTCAAAAAGACTCGTGAGCTTAAGGAATTTCCCGACCTAATGGGTAAGATGGCTTCTTAGCCAAAGACTAGGGCGAATGGGGTGGCCCCTGTATGCATATGAATGCTAGTTCGGTAAGCCCACAGAGCAGGGTTAAGTTGTATGTGCCAGTCACGGCCAGCGTCATTGACAGTCTTTTTGAGGATCTTGACAATGGTTTTATTCGACGCCTCAGCTTGGCCATTTCCTTGGGGGTAATATGGGGATGAAAAGTGGTGTTGGATATGGAATCGCTCACATAACTCCCGTACGTCTTGGTTTTTGAACAGACGTCCGTTGTCAGTGATGATGGACTGTGGAAGGCCATATCGGCAAATGATGTAGTTGAGGATGAACTTTGATATTTGTTTGCCAATTATATATGTCATTGGGATGGCTTTGATCCACTTTGTGAAATACTCAGTGGTGGTGATAATGAATTTATGGCCGTTGGATGAAGTTGGATGAATCTTACCCACGAGGTCGAGTCCCCATTGAGCGAAGGGCCAAGGAGAAGTGATCGGCCGAAGTTCTTGTGCTGGAGCATGGACCAGGTCACTGTGTATTTGACATTTGCGACAAGTTCTGACATATTCAAGTGCATCTTTTTCCATGGTCGGCCAATAATACCCAAGCCTTGTTAGTTTCTTAGCCAGAGTAGGACCACTCGAATGAGATCCACATATATCGTCGTGCACCTCTCGTAAAGTCGTACATGCTTCATCGGTGTCTAGACATCTAAGGAGGGTATTGTCGAAACTACGGTGGTATAGGGTGTCACTGATAATGACATATCTTGCAGATTTCCTAATGAATGACTTCCTTTGGTTATTGGACAGGTTCGGTGGAAGGGTTTGAGTCTTTAGATAGTCATAAATGTCCTGATACCAAGGAGAGTTGGGACCAACAAGTTCGCAAACCATTTCCGACTCTGGGATATCATATGCCGGTATCAACAGCTGTTCTATGAGGAACTCAAATTGTGACACATTTTTAGGGATGTCCAAGAGAGAACTAATAGTAGCCATTGCGTCAGCTGCCTTATTCTGTGCCCTGGGGATTTGTTCAAAAGACACTGATTGGAAGTATGTTAGGAAACTGTTCACCATCCTCTTGTAAGGAATCAACTTCTCATCCTTTGTTTCATAGTCACCATTCACTTGGTTGATTACTAGCTGGGAATCCCCAAATACAAGCAATGTCTGAATTTTTCATTTGATTGCCAACTTGAGACCTGTAACTAGTGCTTCATATTCGGCAATGTTATTTGTACAAGGGAAAGCAATTCGAAATGACTTAGGAATTGAATCCCCTTGTGGTGTGATGAACAAGATTCCAGCGCCTGAGCCATGACCAGTGTGAGATCCATCAAAATACAGCTTCCATGGTGTTGTTGGTTCCGCATGAAAAATGGACTCGTCAGGAAAATTAGTTACCAAGGGATGAGAGACTTGGATTGGCGCATCTGCCAGTTGATCTACTATTACTTGCCCTTTTATTGCCTTGCGCTCAACATACTGTATGTCATACTCGCTTAGGATCATGACCCATTTTGCCAACCGTCCTGTTAAGGCTGCTCAACTTAGTAGATATTTCAATGGATCAATCTTGGCAACCAGTTGTGTCTGATGGCTGAGCATATAGTGTCTTAGTTTTTGGGATGCAAAGACAACAGTGAGACATGCACGTTCAATGTATGTGTAGTTCAACTCATAGCCTATCAATGTGCGGCTGATGTAATAAATTGCTCTTTCTTTTCCTTCATGATCATCTTGGGCCAGCAATGCCCCCAGTGCTGAACTAGTAGTTGAGATGTATAGAATCAATGGCTTTCCATGAATGGGAAGCATGAGTACTAGTGTTGACAACAGGTAATTTTTGATTTGCTGGAAGGCCTCTTGACACTTGTCCGTCCATACAAAGGGGACACTTTTGCGCAACAGGTATTGGAACAGGTGGCACTTGTCTGCCAATTGGGCTATGAAACGACGAATAGATTGCACTCTGCCTTGCAGAGTTCTGAGTTCACTGATCCCTCTGGGCGGAGGCATGTCTATGATTGCTCTGACCTTTGCCAGATCAACCTCTATGCCTCTTCGGGAAACTATGTACCCTAATAGTTTACCTGATGTGACCCCAAAGACACACTTCTTAGGGTTTAGCCGAACTTTGTACTCTTCCAGTCTCTTGAAAATTTTGTCGAGTACCTTCAAATGATCTTTCCTAGTTGTTGATTTGGCCAATAGGTCATCTACATAGTCTTCCATTATATTGTGCATCATGTCATGGAAGATCGTGGTCATAGCCCTTTGATACGTGGCACCTACGTTTTTAAGACCGAAGGGCATGACGTTCCAACAGTATGTACCCCATGGGCACGTAAATGATGTTTTGTGCTGATCCTCAGGAGCGATGCAGATTTGGTTATAGCCAGAGAAACCATCCATGAGGGATAGCATCTCATGTCCTGCAGTTAGGTCGACTATGGTATCAATGTTGGGCAAAGGAAAGTCATCCTTTGGACATGCTTTATTTAGGTCTCAGAAATCTGTACATACCCGAATCAGTCCATTTGGTTTTGTCACCAGCACTAGGTTGGAAATCTATTCAGCATAATCTATAGACCTTATGAATCCGGCGTCCAATAATTTCTTTAATTCAGCCTTGACCAATAGAGCAACTTGAGGGTGCATTTTGCGCAACTTCTGCTTGATTGGTTTAGCGTTGGGTAATAGTGGCAGATGATGCAAAACCAGCTTGGGGTCCAATCCTAGCATGTTTTCATAGGACCATGCGAAGTTTATTTTCCATTCTGCAAAGAATTTATGAAATTCTGGTTTCTCTTCATCAGTCAATGATGCGGCAAATAGTACCATCTTGGGGTCTTCTGTAGTTGAAATGTTATCCTCTATTGTGTCCTCAATAAGCATGGCTAATTTCTCCTGTTGCACAGGGAGAAAGTCTAGTCCTCCATCTTTGGGCGCCTCAGAGAGGTTTTCACCCGCAGATTCATCCTTTATTTTTACTATTTTATCATCAAGAGGTGCCTTTTGGTTTTCACCTAGAGACGTTTCATTTTTTACTTTATTTTTACTTTTGCGACTAGAGGACTGGACAGTCTCGCCGAAGTATGTCGTGCATTCTAAATCAATGGCAAAACCTGATTTGTGGTCCCCACTGGGTATGCCTTCTCGTAATCCCATGAATTCAGCAATGGCTTCATCATTTTGGAATGTGTCCAGAACTGGCGGTCCTTGTTGGTCCCAATCGACTAATTCAGGGTAAACTAAAGAGATGCCATCGTCAAGGCTAGTGAATTGGGGTGAGGATGCAGATAGCATGCAGATGGATTCGTTGATGTTGTAGATGAGGTTATCATCATCCAACTCTACATCGGACTCTATCCAATATTCTCCTTCACTAAAGCTTCCAGTTCTCATTGTTCTAAGGCCGCAAGCGGCGGCCATTCCCTGCTGTCGCTCCACTCTTATGTGGACGGGACCTATACCAGCTCCGGTTTTTATCGACGTTGCACGCGGAAGGTAGTTTGTTTCGAGTCAAGTTCTGTCCGCCTTAATGCTGCAAAATCACCGGAAATGGTTCCCCCGTTCTGGTCACGAAATCACGGATACAAGCCGGCTTTAGGATCGTTTCTGGACTGCCCCACCGGGACGCTTGGTGAGGCCCCTGCACTTCGGTTTAAAAGTCCTGTGAGGTATGGATCGACGCCAAGGGTAAGTGATCCAAACCCTAATCCAAGATACTTCAATTTGAAAAGCTTCTATGGGTTCCCTTCACCAGCTTTTTATTTTTTCCAAGGCTACTATACCATCTACCTTTAGCCTTCATGCGAAGTCATAACCTTGCCATATATTTGAACTGGTAATGGGGGTAATGTGACCGTATCCTTATAGATCCATCCTGTGATGTCAGCAAGGTCTTCCTCACTCATGTCTCCCCACTTGATAAAAACTGTATTCGGTGGAACTTTGAAGGTTTCTTGAGGTTCCATTCTGAAACATGGCCGCCCATATATCTGTGGAGGAGTGGGTATTGTAGTTATGTTGTATGCTGTATTTAGTTTGAATTCTCCGCAGCCCAGGTCTTGGATTTTGACAGTTGCCTCAGTCTTAGGGCTAGTGGAAGGTGGTGGTATGGCGGAAGATGCGGAGGGAGTGGGTGTGGAAGATGACATGAGTGTGGAAGGATCGATGTATTTGGACGACGAGGAGCTAGGTGCTTCCCGGTTGATAGGTACTTGGTTTTCGGAGATACCCCTTAAATTGGTACAATATTGGAAAGGATCGGGGTCTCCGTATATGGTTACTTCTGTACCATCAAAAGGAAACTTGAGGCATTGGTGGTATGTTGACAGAACGGCTCTTAAGGCGTGGATCCATGGACGGCCAAGTAAGATGTTATATGGTAGTTCCAAATCTAGGACCTGGCAGGTGGTGTCTATAATGACCGGTCCTACTCTGAAAAGGAGAGAGATAACACCCCGTGAAGAGCGTTCCTCATCGTCGTATGCTTTGATCACTATACTTTTCATTGGGTCTACGCATGCATCAGAGAACCCAAGAGCCTTAACCAGTTTGAGAGAGCATATATTCAACCCTGCTCCGCCATCTATTAAAACCCGTCTAACCTTGTGCTTGTGAACAAAAACTTCTATGTGTAGTGTGTCATTGTGGTTGGTTTTAGATGATGAGTAATCCTGATCTGAGAAGGTGACATGGTGTGGCGTGGTGAGATACCCTACCATAGTTTCAAACTGATTGACATCGATGTCCTTAGGGACCGACGACTCTAGGAGAGTTTTGTCTAGGATTTCTTTGTGTGCGGGAGAGATACGGAGCAGCTCAAGGATAGATATTTGCGCAGGAGTCTTTCCTAGCTGGTCAATGAGGTTGAACTATAACTCTTGTGTTTCCACCGTTGTGGGGTTGAGATAGGTTTTGGCTGTTTAACAGATGAAGTTGGTTGTGATTGCCTAGCAGATGGGCCTGCTATAGTGATTTTGGCTTGTCCAGGGGGAGGTGGACCAGCTATAGTGACCTTGCCACTTCGTGTAGTAGCATTACACTCGGGTGCTCTCTTGATCGTGATGGTATTGATGTATTCATCATCTGTACTGACATTATTTATAATAGGTCCACCAGAATAGTTGTACTTGGCTCGGGTGAAGTTAGCTTGATTCTGTGAACCTGACGTGGATGTATTATGAGAACCATGATCCTACAGTGGATTCGTGTGGATAGTATGATCGGCATTGGAGGTGAATTGTGATCCACCTACTTCAATTGTGCGATTTTCAATAAGGTCTTGTATTATGTTTTTCAGTTGACGACAGTTGGAGGTTGTGTGCCCTTTTACTCAATGGTATTCGCAAAGTGCATTGTCATTCCACCATGCTGGTTTGAATTGTCCCGGGTCATAAGGTTTTATTTCCGGAAGTGTGATGACCCCGTGCTAGATGCATTTCTTAAGGACTTCTTCAATGGGTTCACCCAAATGAGTATATGTGCGACCTTTAGGAAATTGCCTCATTTGATGATATTGTCCTTGACTATTTTGGCCACTTTGATTGTTTGAAGAGGTATTGGGAGGAGGTGTCAATGTCGTTGTTGGTCTGTTTTGTTGTTGAACCCCTTTCAGGGCCAATACAGGACTTGCAGTCTTGGCGTCCACAACACCATCATTTGTAACATGCTTATTCTTGACCCAATATTTGTTTTTGTCAGCGGGTGGGTTGGTGTTTGTGTTTTTCGAACCATATCTCAGTTCTCCCTTTGTGATAAGGGCTTTCTCAATTTGGACTCCCTTTTCAACTAATTCTGTGAAGTTTTTGCAACAATGTATTTGCAATGCGAATTTTAGGGGTCCTAGAAGCGTTTGGACAAACATGTCGACTTTTTCCCTTTCAGGAATGTCAATGTGACATCGACTAGCAAGGCTTCTCCATTTTTGAAAGAATGGAATAAATGTCTCACCAGAGTCTTCTTGTGTGAGATTGCACAAGCTAGTGATAGAGGTATCCATGTCAATGTTTTCTTATAAATTTTCGTTTGAGCTCATCCCATGTTTGGATATCTTTTTGCATTGAAAACCATTCAAGGGCTTGGCTTGCCAAACTTTTGGAAAAAAGTCTCATCAAGTACGTTGGTTCATAGGCGATATCCATACAGTTGGTTGCGAATTCGCGAAGATGTTCAATGGGATTTGTCTTGCCTCTATATTTTGTGAAGTTGGGTGACACGTATCCTGGTGGAAATGCAGGCATGTATAAGTTCGTGTCGAATGGGTATATATCTAGGTCATACGATATTTCTGATTTCCTGCCCGAAATATACATGTTTTGTATATTTTTCTCCATATCTCTCATTCTTGCTTTGAGTTCATCTATGGTAGGGTCGTTTACATTTCCATGTGTGGGGTTGCCTGGTACACCATGTGTTCCTGTCTGGTATGCATGGATGTTGGTATATTGTGGTGGTACGGATTGTTGTGTTACGTATGACGTGTGTTGTTGGTATTGGAAGTTATGATTTGGTGCCTGTTGATGAGTATGAATGTTGGATGAGTATGTTGGGATATGTCCCCCAACCATGTGTGTCGTTATTTGGGGGATGTTGTGACCATGAATGTTATGGTGTATCAATGATGTCATGGGTTGTGTTATTTGGCCACCTTGTGTAAATTGTTGGTTTTGTACAAGGGGGACGTTTGTATTTGTGCCTTGGGAGGGAATAACATTTGACTGTGTTGTCGTGTTAATGTTTTGTTGTTGTCCTTTAATAAAGATACGTCCTGTGGCTCCTCCCAAAGGATTTTGTGAATTACTACTAAACGGATTTGTCGAAGTTGTGTTCATGGTAGTAGATGTAGTTGTCAAAGGGGGATTGTGGTGACTTGATGATGCCCCCGTGGTATTCACTGTCGCAGTAAAAAGAGGATTGGAATAATTTTCCCATGTTGTTGAGGAGCCAAGAGTGGTTCCATCGGATTGGGGTAGTGTTGTGGATGTTGTGGATGATTGTGATCCCCCAATGGATGTAGCATTTATTGTGTTGGAGATGTTTGGGACGTTGGGCGTGGTATGTATTGTCGTTGTCGTCCCAAAGGAAGCATTGTTCGTTGTATTTAGAAGTTAACCACTATGTGACATGTTATGTGCGTTATTGGCATCAAACCCTGGTGGTAACTTAGCTCCTTCACTCAAGAGCATGGCTACGAATCTGTCTCTATCCTGACGAGCTATTGTTTCAGCAAGCTGATAGACCTCTGGATCTTGTGTCAATGCCTCTATGTTTTCCTGAAGTAGTTGAACATTTTCATCTCTTTGCAAGTAGAGGTCGAATGTACTGTTTGATGAAGGTTGCGTTGTTGTTGGAGGTTGATTGTCTAGATTGGTAAATGGATCGTACAAGGTCCAGTTTGAGTCATATGGAGGATTGTTGACAGTAAATGGGGGGTCTTGTCTAAAGTTTTCCATTTGTCTCTTTTGTTTTTGAAGTCTAGTTTCAACCATAAATGAGATTGCTCCAATGAGAATGACCACTAAATGCAAGTATGATAGTATGGGAAGTCTAAGGTTCAAAATGACGACTAAAATGACTACTATTTTTTTTTTGGATTTTTGTGAATAAGGTATGCAATGTGTATGCAATGTAAGGTAAGGTTATCTAATCACTTCTAAGCTTGAACTTTTCTTTCAATTTGGACTGCTAAAGGACTTTGTTGTAAATGACAAGTTGACAAGATCTAAGTGACTAGTGAGTCTTCCTAACTAGACTTTTGAGTTGGAAGAAATCTCACAAAAGAGGACAATGACTAAAGGAGGTTTGATAACTTGGTCCAAGAGAGTCTCATTTCGAAAACAATGACTTTGCAAAGTGTACTAAGATTTTCCTAATCCTAAGTATGCAAAAATGTGAACCTAGGGATAGTCTAATGCCAAATGTATGCAACGAAAAAGGAATGAGGTATGAAACCTATGGTGACTAATGCAAACTAATGGTCAAGACTTTGAGCAATATCAAGTTTGGTTTCAGACAGAATCTTCTTGATGACAGTGTTTAAAAAATGGTTGACAATTTGAAGACCTCTAGTTTTGACTATGAAGTTTAAAATTCTGACAGGCAAATGCATCACAGTTTGGCAAATGCGTCACAGTTTAGAAAATGCGGTTCAGTTTTTCACTTGTGACTTTCAGACTGTCAAATGCGACTCGACTTAGCACATGCGGCTTTTTAATTGATAGATGTGTCGTGACGCCTATAGATGCGGCGTTCTGAGTCTCAAATACAGTTTATCAGAGCAGTTGCGTTGCAGAATATCAGTTGCGGTTTGACAGATATAACAGTTTCGTTTCAAGGTGATTTTCTTGTCATTTTGATGGAAAGTTTGATCTATTTGGTGACTATTTTGTTTTGAACTGTGGTAAAAACCAGAAAACACTTGACAAACACAGCGTTTTATAAAGTAACCAAACACACATCAGATAAGAATGATCCTAGGTTAGGCCATGACAATATTCGCTAGATTCCACGCGGGTTTCCCCAACCGCATATCTGTAGCGTGTGAATTCAGAAGCTTGGCTGCACGGGCTCCCCCTTACAGTGCACTCTCTTCTCAGGCCAACCAAGCTTCCAACCCCCATGAAACTCCCATGGCAGATTGATCACCTCTACTACAAACTGTGAAAGTGTGGATTCCTTCACACCGAATTTGCGCCGCTACAGTAAATAAGGATTTTAGCTTTCTATACAAGAGTTTTAGTTCGACCCCGCTCAAGGCCACATGGGGCAAGAGATTAATCACCATTAAGGTGGCACTCCAGCCTGAAGAGGTTAAGCTCAACAGGGTTTAAGGGAGTACAACTCCGTCCATATGACACATCCGCACAAGCAACCTTAGGTTTTCCCTTAAGGTTTACATTTATATACCGGTCGGGGGTAGCTTGTCTTTAGCTCCGTTTCCGGTTTGAGTCACGTTGGGGTGATGAAATCCCCAGGTAGGCCCAATTTCTAGAGTTGGTAACCATTTCTCTTACACCCAAGATTGCCCGAAAGCGCGAGGGGAGAGGATACTCCGATGTACCAAGTCAAGGTAAATAACAGAAAATAATGGGTCTGGTTTTCTGATCACAAGGTTTTCACCAAGTGAGAGCATACTCACCTACCACTCCACAAGCACAATCAATTAAAGAAGACATGATTCTTTTTATAAGCACCAAAAACAAATGTTTGCTAATCTAGAAATAAACAAGCACAATGTTTGTTTCTTCCTTCTTTGACATGCGATTCTGCAAACAATGAATATTAGTAGTCTCGTATGTAATGGTCTTTGACACATGAAAGAGGATCGCCACACTCTACAAGAAAATATTAGTAACACAAAAAGATTTAATCTAATTAACCTGCAGGATTAAAAGTTTGAAAAAAAATGCGGAAAGCGTAAAACCAAGAAAACGTGAAAACCTCAAAATCTGAAAATCAAAATGTATAAAC
>VDFB02133236.1:101050-111295 GCA_007258455.2 Sequoia sempervirens | reverse complement strand
GATCAGATTTTTGGACATCTCCTTATGCAAAGAGTAGGGGAGACAGATCCCTTGGAGACTACTGACTTGAATGTGAATGTAGCCAAATTCACCAAAGCCCAGATCCAAAAGCTAGTAAGAGATAACCAGTGGCTGATAGAGGAAAATGACAGGTTGAAACAAGAATTAACCAACTAAAAATATAGGTTGTCTGTTTCTCCAGGGCTTTACTCTCCTTTAATTGAACATGAAATAAAAGTGTTAGAGGCCATGTTTGAGACTACTCAATGGAAGCATAAATTTAAAAAGGCTCAAAAGGAACAGGAAGAACTAAAACTAAAATTGAAGGCTACTACTTTCGAAGTAGCATTAGGGATAATTTGTATGAAATTCAAAGATATGTGCCAACATGCAGATGGTGCTTTGCATGCTCACAGTGGAACATACAAGGCTCTCGTGAAGCATGGAAGACTACTTAATAGGATGAAGGAAATGGAATCCCATATCAAGGAAAAATATGGAGATAATAATGCTTTGCTCCAAGAATGTCAAAGCCTCATGAATACACATGAAAACTTCCATAATATCTTGACACAAGAATTGAGTGACTTCATCCAGCCCCTATGTATGGCCATACCAGATTTCTTTGAAGAAACAAATTTTAAGGATCAGGAAACTTGGAAAAATGAGATATCAAAATATTTTCCAAGTATCCTTGATGAAATCAATGATGAGGATGAGGTACTCAGTAAGCAGCTCGGGAGGATTGTTGGATTGGAGAATGTAATGATAGACACTCTACAGAATGCAAACACTTATGCCCAAGAGAAATACATTGATCACATATCAAAGGTTAATTTGTTCCTTGCACGAGTTGTATGAGGAGGTAGTCAGAGTTTGGTTGTTGTGGAAGCATTAACATGGTGCTTGAGCCTTGAACAGATCTTAGGTGGTCACAAGCGTTTGTTGATGATTAACGGACTGTGGTGCATCCAACAATAAACTCTTTTTAAGTTTCTATGTTATGTTAATTATGCTTTAGTTAAGAAATGGTATAACTTTTGTGAACGGACCTGAAGCTTGTTACTTCCCGTACAAAGAGGGAAACCAAGGTCCAATTTTGATCATCATATCATCATCATTTCAATCCATTAGAATAGATACTAGACCATCTCATCCACTTATTCATATCAAAAGAACTCATGTTATGTATGTTTATATTTTGAGCAATATAATGGAATAGATACATTATAACTCGTAATCCATTTTCAGTGTTCAATTGATGTGTCAATTTTCATGCTCATTTATTGCTTTGCTGTCTCCAAAGTGGTCTTTTCAAGTTGTTTAAATCTGCAAGATTTATCAAGGCACATTTGTTGTTACTATGTGGATGCTTTGATTGGTTTCTAGTTAGGTGTGAATTAAATTCCTTTCAAATAATTTACTTTAATTGGTTTGTATTAAGGATTAAAGTCCTCTTAGAGATTGGCACCCACATATGGTCTAAAAACCTGCATTTTTGAGACCCAACAGATTGCAAATAACTCTGAAAATTTAGAAGTCTATGAAACAGTGTATATATTCTTATACTTGTAAATATTCTTGTATATATTCTTGTACTTTTATATTCTATGAAACATTCCTTATTTTCTATGAAACAGTGTATATATTCTTGTACTTGTAAATATTCTTTTACTATTATGTCTATTAAAGAAAACAGAGTTTGAATAAAAAATGCTTCACCCTTTTTTGTAAGTGAGTATGAGAATTATTGTTTAAGGAAAAATCTTACAATGTTTACATTTTCATTTTACTAGTTTCAAATCTTCATTTGCTATGTATATAAAATTGTATGTTCTCTTTATCTCTAATGACATAAAATAATAATGTCATCAAAATCAGGGTTTTCAATTTCAGCACCATCATTGTCCACACTTTTCATATCCTGTTCACTTTTAAGTACAATCATCAAAATTTTATTTTTATTTCTTGTCCTAGTTAATCTTGATTCCTTTCAATGCAACACAATAGGTTGCATGTTAAATTTCAAACATTTTCTTTGCATTTTTTTGTATATATTATTTTCTCAGTGCATCATTATGTAACAACAATTTCACTTTTGAGATATACAGTAAAAATAAATTAAAGCACATGTTTTCTTTGTCAAGGGAAATGTATGGTGAATACCCTATGTCTTTCAGATAAGTGTGCAAGCAACATAAGACATAACTGATTGAATCTGATTTTCTACTGTACAATTGTTTTTTTATGTGCTTTTTACTTTTTGCATGTGGATTACCCTCAGAAAGAGACTACTTATCTTTTTTTAAATGAAGCCTTTACATTTCCTGTCTATGAAAGGAATTTACTGCTTGAAAACAAGTTTGTGAACTTCATACAAATTAAGATTGGTGTAAAAGACCATCCCCGCAAATGTCGTTTGGTCTAGAATTATAATGGAAAATAAAAAACTTGCTAGGAGAATAAAACAAGTTTTCAATTGTCCAAGTACAACATAATATTACTGAAGCATTTCAAAGTTTAGGCCATAAGAATCATCCTTTTTTAAACATGGATTGCAAATAATTCTGAAAATTTAGAAGTCTTGGTCATTAACATTATTGTATGCTACAATGTCATCCAGTGTATCATTGTCAATGTTCATATGTTCTTTCAAGTATTTAATATTATCATCATCCTCATCTTGACCTACATCATCTTCATCATCATTGGAATTTGACTGTAGACCATCTATATTGTTACCAGATGTATTTGGATCATCATTTTCTATACCATCCATATTGTTGTCTTCCATAACATGATCTAACTCTGGATTGTTGTCTTCTTGTGCCTAAACATAACCATCTTCAACATCATCATGGATGTCAATTTCTTCATGTTCTCTAATCCCTCTCTCTCTATTTTGTTGGCCATCATTGTTTTGCTTAGTATGCACTAATGCATCGCCAAATACATGCCTTAATCTTGGATCATAATGTATGACAACATCCATTTCGGGTCCAAAATATCTTCATAGAAAAAATACCTACACATGAACGACATACATATATTAGACGTATGTTATAACAATTTTATTGATTAATAAACACATGTATATATTTGCAATAAGCTATGAATTAATAGATTAATGATCACTACCACTTCTTGTTTGAGTTAAATAAATACCTGCTAACAATTAATTGGTAGAACATAAGGCTCCTTATCCTCCGGTAGGAACGATGATGAATCTATAGAAAACAATCCACTATGGGTATCATGTCTTCGTGTCCTCTCAAATGCTTCATACCATCTACACTTAAAAATACAACATTTAAAAGAGTGGTAATCCAACTCAATAACATATTGTAGATTCCCTTTAATTATATTCTTATCTTTTGAGCTTGATCAACTAGATTGCTTGAAGTCAACCATGATGCCACAATTGAAGGATCATCTCTTTACATCTACAATTTCTACATGATAATGTCAACCATATGCCCACATTGTTGGATATTTCTGTTTAAGGAAAGACCATTTATTTCAGTGAAAACAAATATAATGACGAATATTAAAATAGTTAATATTGTCAAAATTGTAAGGAAACAACATTTTGTAAAATTCCATTTGTACCTTTCTTTCACATCCTCTAGACATGTTGATTTCATCTTCTGCTATGTTTGAATCTGTACCTTCATCTTCTATTTTATTTTGAATTTGTTTAGTAACCCATTCTAGTGTGCAATATTTTCCCCATTCCCCAAGCAGATCAATGGGAAGTGGAGTATTCTTTTGGTTTGATCTCTTAAACTGTCTCCTTGCTTCTAACACTTCTCTCTTTTTAGCATACAGATCAATCCATTTGTTCATACAAATTCATGGTACGTAATGTAAACTCTGTCGAAGTATAGAACTTTCATCTACACCTATTACATGTAAACATGTTTATTTCTTAAACTCCAAATGTCATGTCGTTTAATTTGACAAATAAATTACAGAGTAAATTAATGATTGCAAGAAAAACAACTACACTGATCATGAATTTACTTACTAATTTCTACTTGAACACCATTAGATTGTGGCTTTTCTCCATCAATAATATATGATGCTCATTTTCATCCTAGAAGAATGGCCCATCTTCAAAATCCTTACCAAGGAATTCACACGGGAAGAAAAATGCTTCATTCAATACATACCCTTCAGCCATGCAGCCCTCTAGATGTATCTTTTGCCAAACATATATTTTTAGAGTTTTCATATACCTCTCAAAGAAAAACATCCACCTCGTTGATACGACACCTGCTAATTCAATGTCATCAACTAGGTGTATAAGTAAATGGACTTGTAGGTCCATGAAACTTGTAGGGAGCTCCTTCTCAAATACACATACAATTTTTGTAATTTCCTTCTTCCACTTTGGCACTTGATTCATGGATCTCCTTGGAGGTCACCCACCTAATATAAGAATAGTAAATTAGTATGAACCTTTAGTCATAAATTAAAATGCAATATAATATCTCTATGTCTCTCACACATGAACATTTCATATAACCACATACCTTGTAAATGCTAACAATCAACTTATGGCATTCCTTAAGTCAACTGTAAGATAGGAATCCCCCCTAATTGCCAATGGCATGATATGTTATCAAACACATTTATGAAAAGGTCATTAGTAATTTTTTCTCACACAAAAAAATATCAAAATAAATTTAGTGCTTAATCAATGTTACTAGTAAATGTTAAATGCTAATATATAATACCTTCATTAAATTATGAAAATTATGTGTTTTAAATCTTGTGATATGTCAATCAACTGTAAAAGCTTAAGCCAATGATGACCCATAGCCAGTAGGTGTCCTTATTGAATGGATGACATTTTTTAGTTGGTCTAGCTCTTTTTTTTTCAAAATCCATGGAGCTTCTGCATATGTTTCATTTACCCTATTTGGCCACAAATGTTTTCTATCAAATTTGGTATGCGAAAGAGCAATATCTCTCCTTGAAGACAAGGTGTCCTTCTCTTTGCCTAATATGTGTCAAAATATAGAATCTGGGACATTTTTGAAGATGCATAGGATCTAATAGGTGAGATATTAATAGATCCTTCCAGTAAGGGAGCTCATAAAATATGGATTTCCTTTTAATTTCTTCTGGCATATTAACTACAACTTGTTCTAGTTCTTCAATTGAATCACCCTGATCAAAAAAATCCTCCCAAGCTTTAAATTCAGCATCTTCATAATTCTTAAGCCAATCACCTGGACCCATAATCATGGGAGGGCCTCTATTTTCAACTTTTCCATTAAATTGATTCTTCATGCGATTTCTAAACCTATGATCTAGTGGTAGAAAAACCATGTTGTTTGTGTAAATAAATTTATGTAGATCTTTAGAATACTGCCCTTGAAATTGTTCTGCACATCTTGGACATGCAAATATCCCCTTTGTTTGAAGCCCTACAATTCAATAAGTAATGTTAATAACATAAAAAAAAAAATAGTATAAAACTAAGTATGAAAGTTTGGATGAAATTAAATTATGAGTGTAAATACGTAAATATTTTATCTTACCAAAACAAACACCGAGTCTTGGGAAATCATGAATAGTCCAACATATCACACCATACAACATGAAGGGCCTATTTGATGGAGGACATGATATGTCATACATTCTTATGCCTTTCCATAGCAGTTGCATCTCATCAATAAAAGGCGCAAGATAAAAATCCATGTTTTTAACTTGATGTTTTCCTAGAACAATGAGAGTCAACATAAGGTGCTCCTTTCTAACACTCATCCATGGGTGAATATTGTATACTATCAATCCAACTGGCCAAACACTATAATTTGAGCTCAGGAAAGAGAATGGGCACACTCCATCAATTGCAAGACCAAACTTGATACTACGGGGTTCATCTTTGAATTTTGTTGGTCATTTTTTCTATATGTGTTTCATTGCTTTGGCGTCGCCCAGAATTCACATGAATCCATCTTTACTCCTGTTCTTTGCATTCCAGTCCATCAATTGTGCTAGTGAATTCCAACGAAACATTCATTGTAGTCTAGGGATAATTGGCATGTGACATAAAACCTTCTTTGGAATTGTAGGACCTTGTACGTTTGTGCGATATCTCTTCTCTTTGCATACAGGGAATTCTACCTTGTTTTGATATTCATCTCTATATAAAATGCAATCATTTTTACATGAATGAATTTTCTTATATTCAATCCCCAACTCAATCAACAACAAACGCGCCTCTCTGCAAGTTGATGGCAATACATTCTCTTCAGGGAATATTTTAGTTTTTAGTGCCCTGTAAGATTTCAAGAGATTAAATCAATTGAATGTTTGACTTATGATGAACATGTTTGATATGTCAATATATACTAGGACTGTTTAGATACAATATATGGTTTTAAAATCCCCTTAAAGAAATATAAACGAAGTTGATGAATGTTTACGAATTATGTACACCAATTGACAATGCAAAGTAAGAAATAGATTTCAACTCACTTTAGTAGGGTAGTGAATCCTTTTTCTGACCAACCAAATAGTGACTTGATTTCTAATAATATTAATGTGCATGCCATTTTTGAGGTTCTACTTGCACCTGATTTGAACACGGGTGTCTTCGCTACTTGCTTGATGGAGTCTTTGATGTTGTTATCATCAACATTATGTTGGTGGTAATTACCCATGCTATCATCGTTATCAACCATATCATCATTATTGTCATCGTTGTTTCCATCCCCAAAGAAACCTGTAAGCATTTCATTCAATCCTTCTTCATGCACTACATTTTCACTATCATGATCATCATCATTAAGGCTAGGTGGCATGTCATTAGTGTATGCGACTCTCATCAGCTCTTCAAATTTCTCAGGTGGTAGTGTTCTCTTCAATCTTTCTCTTCTTGCCCTGGTATGGTTTAAAGGATGGTTTGGATCATCCTGTCCAAATATTAATAACCCAGTTGGATCTTGGGTATTAGTATGTGTTTCATCAAAATCTTCTACCTATCAACAAATGCAAGCATTATTTAATGTTTGGAAACAATTGGATAAATCATAAATGTATCAATTTCAAAGAAATATAATCAAATATGGCTTAAAAAATAAAAATATAAATTGTATGAACATATATACATCAATTGAATAATGAAACATTATTTTATAGACTACCTTTTTTATACAATAATTTAAATAAAACATAATTTTGACAACATAGTTTATAAAACATTAGTCCACACTCATTTAATATTCTTTGGTTTTAATCGATTGTAGGAGGCGTACTACAGACTGGAAGCTCAGCATCTATGTAATGTCTTTGTACAATCGCTCGTTTGAATTGTTTCTTTCCACGACATACAGAACATCCACAAACAACAATTTTCTCAAAGTATTCATCCCATGTACTATAGTCCTGACCTACCTCTTCTTCAGTGCATTCATTTGTTGTGTTTGCGATATCCATTGTCATATCCTCTTCCACCCACTGTAGTCTATGTGATTTAACAGTTTTAGGTCCACATCCATGTACATATCTTCTTCTTTTTCTAGTTGAATGCTCAGGCTCTGAATTTTCTCTAATCTCCATCTAAAATAATCAACAAAATGCATTAATTTATGTCAAGATTGGATAATACATTATAAATTTCAATAATACTGTGAAAAAAGATGGAGGTATCACAAAATGCCATCAGATCATTTTTTCCTAAGTTAAGTCAAAATTTGAGTACCTGATGTCCCGCTTCATCTATTGTGTCCTCATTTGATATGACATGATTTGTTGCCATGGCCTCGTCTTGCCCCTATAATACACAACATAGTAAATAATGTTTAGTACACCAATTATATCATTTCAACGAGTATGCTATCCAACACAAAACCTCACTTTAGTCATATATTTGACATATTGATATCTCCTCTATGTTGTAGCATTTGTGAATTCATAAACACCTTCCTCCTTTGGTTGAGGTTACTTTCTCTTCTTACCTCTATTGTATCTGCAGATTCCATTGTCTCATCTATTTCCACCCACTTTCCTCTCAGCGATTTAGTATTTCTATGACGTCCACGTCCTCTCTCAATGGCCTCCTCTGTGAATAAAAATGTTGCCACATAAGCTTTCACCGCACTACCGCCGAGAAGGAAGAAGTAACTTGCGGGACCACAGTAAAAACCGCTCTACCACACCGAGCTGATGAAGGAGCCGCGGGACAGAGGTGGTCACCCCACTACTGCACGCCAATGGTAGAAGACTTAAGGGAGTCACCGTAACACCTCCAGGAACAGAAGGAAGACTCATGTGCTGCCACAAAATCTTTCAGCGCACTACCGCCGAGAAGGATGAAGCACCTTGCAGGACCGCGGTAAAAACTACTCTACTGCACCGAGTTGATGAAGGAGCCACAGGATAGCAGTGGTCACAAAAACAAGGCAGGAGTTGGAATTATTTCCAACACTCTAGATCTTGTGATACACAAAAATGAAAATAGTCACTATACAGCAATGATAGGCATTGAATTAGGCACACTTGATGACGCCTTAGGTGCCCCAAATAGATTACATTAACAGCCAAAATTCGGCGCTAAAGTTGGCGTTAACTAACACCAACTAAAGCATTAACTACTGAATCAAAATAAAAAATTTAAAAATTCCCCGCGTGAAGGAAGAAATCAAACAATAAAAAAGGGAAAAACGCTCCACGAAGGAAGAGAGCAGGGCGCTACCAGCAATTGATGAGAAATTCGATTTAGTTTGCAACACCATAGGTAAGGTTACAACTTTTCTTTTCTTGGTTGAATTTGTGATTGTTTACTACTCTTTGTATTGCATTTGAATTCATGATTGTTTCCTGGTTCATGGCCTAACCTGTCCAGGTAACCTCTAAATTGTCTCATCATTATAAATTGTAAAATCTTTGAGAAACCAACAAAAAAATTTACACTACCCATTTGAGCTTTAGCTAAAAATATTATAGCACGAAGCTAGGATGCCTCTATATTCTTTCCCTAACCTAGGTATTAAGGAAATAGTGAACTGCTTGGAAAGTCTGGGAATTGGGTCAGTCACTGCTAAGCAACTATTGAAAATAAATGCAGAAACCACTTGGTTTTGCATAGTCGCGCTATAGTCACCGATGCCATGAAAAATTTGTGCAAGATTGCATTATGAAAGAGTTTTCATGATAATGTTATCAACATTAAGCAAA
Organism: Sequoia sempervirens; assembly: GCA_007258455.2. NCBI lineage: Eukaryota > Viridiplantae > Streptophyta > Pinopsida > Cupressales > Cupressaceae > Sequoia > Sequoia sempervirens. The sequence continues at coordinate 102,103 of VDFB02133236.1, read as the reverse complement.
CCCAGTGAACATATTTTCCCTAGGTTATCAACACTAAGCAAACCCAACAAACATATTTTCCCACAAAACAAAACTTTCATACCACAAATTGGACGAAAACGTTCATACCTAACAATGTGTACTTCATTTTCCTCCACAGACTAGACAAAAATAATTTTCCCTAGGTCGCCTTAAAATGTCAAGCAATAGAAGGAAGTGAGCATTGTCAGAAGACTTTGGCCACAATTAGGTAATTCATTGTCAATTTATAGATTTGTAAATGTTTCCATTGTTTCTTTGAATTTTACTTTTTTACTTTTTTTATTTCTAGATTTAAAAGAAGAAATATAATTCAATATATATATATATAGGGACATGAGACTGACAAAGATAAAGAGGAATATTAGTTTTTAGTTTTTTATTTCTAAATTTAAAAGAAGAAATATAATTTAAATATATATATAGGAACAGAAGATTGACAAAGATAAAGAGGAATTGGCTTCCATATTGGGGGTACAGGCAGTGAACAAATTGGTTAATGTGGATTGGACAACGCTTGCCAGTTACATAGAAAAACAATCTCATAAAACCCCTCAAACATTGCAAACAAATCAATTGTGTCAAAGGGAATCAATTGATTCCCCAACTAGTCTTGGAACGAGCAAAAGATCCAAGAGGAAATCAGTGATAGTAAACTCTAAGAATGTGGACTAGGGAACAGAGACTTCCAATGTCCCAACCACTCCTAGGACATAGACTTCTTCCACCACGCCATTTTATCAATATTGCATTGGTAGCTACAATACGAAGATAGCATATGAGGTGGTTTTGGGGGAAGTCTGAATGATGGATGCTGGGAAAACATTTGTGAATAGGTTGAAGGAATCATGCCTTCAACAATTCAAAGACCATCTACATTTTCCATTCTCATAGATACCCATGCAACTGAAAAAAGCAGTTATCCATGACATGGAGACTGATTTTGGCACAGGTTGGTCTGTAAAGAAGATAAAGCTACAAATGTCTCAAAACTGCAAGAGATTTCAGTGCAACCAAACAAAGAAGATGAAAAAA
>VDFB02133236.1:0-100950 GCA_007258455.2 Sequoia sempervirens | reverse complement strand
GAAGCAAAATCAGAAGCAAACTTGGAAGCAAAACTAGAAGCAAAATTAGAAGCAAAGTTAGAAGCAAAATCGGAAGCAAAACTAAAAGCAACATCGGAAGCAAACTTGGAAGCAAAACCAGAAGCAAAACTGGAAGCAAAATTGGAAGCAAAACTGGAAGGAAAACTAGAAGGAAAATCAAAAGCAAAACAGGAAGCAAAACTGGAAGCAAAACTAGAAGCAAAATTGGAAGCAAACCTGGAGGAAAAACTAGAAGTAAAAATGGACGCAAAATTGGAAGCAAAACTAGAAGCAAAAATGGGAATAGACATGGAAGCCAAATTATGTGCCAATTTTGGCGCAATTTGTGTCGTTACTTCCTAGCGCTATTTTAGGCACTAACGGAGGCACCATGATTTTCTAGCACTAATTTTGGTGGAAAATTTAGTGCAAAATTCGACGCCGAACTGACCATGTATGTTCGCGCTGAGTTTAGCGCCAGCCAAATTGTTCAATTCATGTTCTCAAAATACACTAAAATTCGGCGCAAAATTTGACACTAATTTCCTGTTGTGCTATTGTGTATAATGGAGAACCCTGTGTTCTATAATGGAGGACCAAGTTTCCTATAATGGAGAACCAATGTGTTCTATAATAGAGGGCCAAGTGTCTTATAATAGAGAAACAATGTGTTATATAATGGAGGACCAAGTCTCCTATAATGGAGGACCATGTCCTATGATGTATTTAATTGTAAGTATGAATTTAATTAATCTTTAATATGCACATACCTTCACCACGATGGGAGAGCGGAGATTTTCCAAAGGAGTACAACGAGCAGACCTCTTCTAGGTATGCCACTAGGGGGACAAGATGAGCCCACAAAGGGCCAAGGGGGTATTGCCTTGGTACAAAAGGGTATTTCCCTTGGGCCTAGGAGAGTTGGCTACCATGACACCTTTCACAATCTCACTTCCCCTATCATGGTGTAGCAATATAAAGTGATCAATCACAAAGGAATGGAAGAAAATGGAAGGATGAGGGATCCTCACTAGGCCACCTCATATGAATGGCATGTGACACATGAGGCCAAGGAGGCCACCTCATATGAATAGCATGTGCCACATGAGGTCAAGAAGGCCACCTCATATGAATGGCATGCACCACATGAGGTCAAGGAGGCTAAGACACCCCTTCCAACCACCCTCTTCCATGCTCCCCCATGATTGAGAATCCTCAAGATGGAGTAATAATCAGATTAGCATATTTACCTTAGAGTTACTAATGTTAAATCATGATATCATATTTATTAAGTTATTACTGTAATTTATTTCTAACTTGTTTGTAGGGATTAGATCTAAAGCCAAGGTACTCTTTAAGGATTTAGGGCAAATTTAGGGCGTTCCCAATTAGGGAAACTACAAGTGGTATCAGAGCAACACCTTAAAATTACAAATCTCAAATTATGATTTCTTGAGGGCACACAATCTTATACGAGATGGACTGTCATGTCCTCAAAATAGAACATTAAAATAATTGTGTTGAGATACAAATAAATAAAATAAGTGACAAACTACGTATTTACAAATATTAACAACTTAATATTACTATAATTATAATCATAATATATTATTATAAATATTAACGAAATAATTATTAGCAATTTAAATATAATTATAATTATCATAGATAACATTATAATTATAAATATAATATTGGCAATTTAAATATCATTAATCTTTGTAATATATAAATATATTACAATTTTGTATTGACAATTTAAAAGAAACTAATATAAAAATAATAATAATAAATATGTTAGCAAGAAACATTCAATATAGCCTACATTATCGCCAGCACCATCGCATAAGACAAAGGAAATAGACAGGCTTATTAAGGAAGTGATTCCTAATAAATATTAATACCAAGGTAAAGCAACGATTGGGGAATTAAAATTGTTTGAGTAGGAGCAGCGATAAAATCATTAAGAAAAGGCACCATCCTCCAAAGCAAAAAGATACAACTCTCTAAAAACCATCATATCTCTTCTCCAAAGTGGGAGGAATATAAGATGAGATCTTATAGGAGGAAGAAGGTGTCGATTTGAGGGAATAGAAAAATAGGGAAAAACACATATTAGCCTGCAAGTAATATTATTTCTGTTGCATTACAGATTTGTAAGTTAGTGTATTTTGTGATAGGAACGATATGAGGGATTAATGTAGTGCTTAAATATAATCAGGATTTATGCATCTTGGTATTTGTGACTTATGATTTATTGTGTATTGTTTTATGCATATTGTTTCTTATAAGTAGCTGATATGATTATTTGCAAATCTAAGTTTGGTTAAATTACTATGTGTGTATTTACACCATGATAAAAGAAGAGGGATTGCAAAGAGAGTACAACAATGGGGTTCTCTTCTACATGTGCCACCCAGGGGGGACAAGATGAGCCCACATGGGCCAAAGGGGTACTTGCCTTTGTCTTAAAGGGTATTGCCTTTGGGTCTAAAAGAGTTGAGCCACCAAGATATCTTTTGTAACCTCACTCCCTGATCATGGTGTAACTGTATAAGGATGTTAGGGTACTTGATTGATTTAATGATTGACCATCTTACATCTTATGATAGTATTTTTAAACACGAGTTTATTCAATATATGCACATACTTTCACCACGATAAGAGGGGAGGATTTCCAAGGAGTACAGTGAGAGAGCCTCTCCTAGATACGCCACCTGGGGGGGACAAGATGAGCCCACATGGGCCAAGGGGGTACTTTTCTTTGTCTCAAAGGGTACTGCCTTTGGGTTTAGGAGAGTTGGCTACCGGGACACCTTTTGCAATTCCACTTCCCCTATCGTAGTGTCATGAGTTCACTAATATTTAAATATGATTATTTTCTAATTAATACTACTGTGATAAATGGTTATAACCAGCTAATCAAAATGATTGTGGTAAATGGTTCTAATCTATGTGTAGGGCTTCAATCAGGGGGAAAAAAAGGGTACACTCTAACTCATTGTTTATTTCATTTAGAAATTAGGGAAAATTTAGGGCATTTACAAATAAGGGACATTACAAGTGGTATCAGAGCATGTTCCTTCCAATCTTTGTACAAACCAAACTTTAATTAGAATTAACTTCAAGCCTTCTTCTTAAGTAGTCAACTAATCCATCTCTATATGTGTGTGCCTTTTGTGTGTATACTTTGTGACCTATGTATGTATTTATGCAACTATGTGTATACCTTACATATACTTTGTGACTTTAAGTGTACATATTGTGTACTTATGTGTATATTGGGTGATCTATATTAGGGAGATATCATTCCAAGTGAAGAAGATTTATAAGCACGATTACAAGAGGATTAAAGTAGATTTAAAGTAGGAGTATATAAGAGAGAAGCAAATGAGAATAGAGGGCTCAAGGAGAGATAAGTGAAGATAAATACTAAAGGGAAGCAAGTTGAATATAAAGATATATATATATAGTGACTATTAGAGAACATATGTGTTCTATAATAGGGGACCAAGTGTTCGATAATGGAGAACCTATTTGTTTTAGAATGGAGGATCGAGTGTCCTATAATGGAGAACCTTTGTGTTCTATAATGTAGGACTGAGTGTCCTATAATGGAGAACCTCTGTGTTCTATAATGTAGGACTGAGTATCCTATAATGGAGAACCTTGTGTTCTATAATGGAGGACCAAGTGTCCTATAATGGAGAACCTTTGTGTTCTATAATGGAGGACCAAGCATCCTATAATGGAGGATCAAGTGTCCTACAATGGAGAACTAATGTGTTCTATAATGGAGGACCAAGTGTCCTATAATGGAGAACCTATATGTTCTATAATGGAGAATTGAGTGTCCTATCACTACAACAAATCCCTGTGATTTTCTCTATTTTTTGCTTCATTTTTTGCTTCCACCCATTGTTTTAATGTATTTTTTGCCAATTTCTTGAAAACGTCGGCGCTATTTATAGGGATGGCACTATTTTTGGCATTTATTTGTGCCAAGCAAGACAAGTCGACGGTAATTTGTGCCAAAATTAGCCTCGAGTGTGGTACTGTCGTTAGCGCCGCCTTTGGCTCTGAGTTTAGCACCATTTTTAGCTTCGAGTTTGGCTTCGGGTTTAGCACCGGTTTAGACACCCCTATGTCAAAGAGACTTATTTATATGTCTCGTCGACGATGTAAAATAGTGAAATGTCAACAAGATACAAACATATCGAGGAGAGAATCACTTACATCACATCAACAAGGTGTATCTATAATTGCTCGGCAAAACACAACTCTTGGATATAACGAAGTAATGCCGATGAGACATTGAGATATCGGTAAGACAAATAATATTGTCTCATCGACACTCTTCAAGTAATGATCAAAAGCATACACCGCTATACCATCGGGAAGGTGAGCAACATATGCGGTAGAGCGGTATACACTGCAACCCCACAACAAGAAGCCTTGAGCAAGGCGGTAGTGCGGTAAACAACATAAGGGAAGGGAAAAACACCGCCATACTGCAACAGGTATAATAAGAGACGGTGGTAGTACGGTAATCATGGCATCATTACAATTTATAGCACTAAATGCAACAATTCACATCAGTCACAATCCATTTGAATAAATCATTTAAGGAATCAAGAATATAGCCTGCCAAAATACTCTAAAACTCTAATAAACATACTCTAAAAATTTCATCTAAATCTTATTTTTAGGCATAGCCCACCATAATGGAGTTTTCATTTTAATAAACATACAATAAAACCTTTGTTGAAACCTTATTTTTAGGCTTAGCCCGCCAAAATGGAGAAGTGTTTTAGTAAAGAATGACAAAGAATGGTAAGGAGGCATAGGATTCATTGTTGTTTATCTCATTCCTACTCTGATCAACAAGGGTTGCAATGTTCACGCTATTGTTTGTAATTCAGGTATTTAATTGAGATATGTTTGCATAATCTCAAAATCCTTCAGATGTTTTTGAAGTATCAATGTATTCTATATAGGATTTAGAATGACTTCTTTTAATTTAAAAAAATAAATTAGATGCTTTTGAAGTATCAATGTGTCCTATATAGGGTTTAAAATAATTTATTTTAATTTTAAAAAATAAATAAATGACGTATTTTCCTGTGATTAGATAATGTGGAGATCTCCTAAATCTGCCCTAGCACACTGTCCTCTTTTGCACTATGTTCATTACTCCAGCTGCTAGGGTTTTTCATTTTTTATCTTTAATATCTTCATGATAGTGTCTTTTAAATATATCTTAGTCTTTGCTTTAATCTTTATCATGTAACCCGTGAGTTCCATAATCCACCTTCAATCTCTTCTAAGAATGTTGTCTTAAGCTAGACTACATAGTATACATATAAAGCAATTCCTTCATACTTTCCATTGTTCCAAGCCACGCTCACCACCTTATTTAAAATGTTGCCTCCATAAGCACAATAGCATGTTTTAAAATCATGGTTTCCAGTGATTGACCTTTAAGGTCACTACTTTCATCAAGATACAATGAGATTTTTGTCTTCAAACTTAAGGCATTATGCAAGCTAACATTGTGAATTGTTTGTTGTGTACAATTTGACTTTCTTGCACATTTACTACTTTGCCAACTGCCTTTAAGACTGGATATTGCACCATCAGCTGCAATCTCAAACAACTCAATCACTGTCACTTGAAGATTCCTTTCATGAGCATCCTTGTATAAAATCAAACTATGCCCTATAGACTGCCTACTTACTTACTAATATAGGGAACTAATTGTTTCATGGTATTTTGAGTTTTATATAGAAGGAGTTAATATGTGGCATTTTTATGTGTAGGAAGAATAGATTGTGATGCAACGTTCGGGTATGGATGGTTCAAGAAAAATTAGATTGCTATCAGTGTCATAACTAGGTTGGATTTAACCTTGAGTCAGTGTGAAACAGTTTTGGGTGTTTTCACTCTGAAGCAGAACTTGTGTGTAGGAATTTCCAAATATTCGACATTGGAAGTTCCTAGATTATAAAGATAAAATTATAAATCTACTTATCGATTTTCTGATCCAACCTTACATCTTTAATATCTGATAGAGAAAGTTTGTACATTCTAAAGATAAAATCATAAATCTAGTTATCCAGCTTCTAATCTAATTTGAGGTCATAAATATCAAACAGAGAAAGTTCCTATATTCTAAAGATAAAATCATAAATTTTATTGGTCCAATTGGAGATCCAATTTTAGGTCGTGAAGCTCCAATAGAGAAAGTTCCTACATTCTAAAGATAAAATCATAAATCTATTTGGTCCAATTTGAGTTCCAATTGTAAGGATTTTTCTTTTTAATTAAACTTTCTGACATTTGTCTTGATACAAATTGTTACTTTAGAATTATGGTATTTCTTTTCTTCAAATGTTTTCAACCCTCATTTCAGGGAAGAGCTCTGAAGATGGTTCCTTCAGATGGAGACTACACTTATTTGCTATAGGTTCCATCTAGAAACACCAGAAGCTCAGGTACTGTCATACTTAGGTACAACAGAGTTTGAGGTTACCTTGTTCTCTTTGATACAAAATGTTGTACTTCAATCCCTCTTAAGCAATATTCACTATTATGGACTTCATCATTGTACCTTTCATGCATTCGATTTAATTTGTTATGTGGAAACATGTTGTCTTTGTCTTTGCAAGTGATGACTATTGTGTAAGCTTTTAATCTACATGACAGCCCCTCATGTTCAATTCTTGTGATTGTTATGATGGTTGGGGCTGCTTACTTTTAACCAGACTGTTAATGAAAACTATCTTGGAATCCTTGATGATCAATTTTTCCAGAATCAAGGCTATGTTGATAGTGGAATGTTCTTATTAATAAGGATAAATGTTTATCAATAAGGAGATTACCCCTTACCAACATACTCCACTATCCTTGCAAAGATTGATCTTTAATGCTTCATGAATGGTTTACTTGTGATTATCCTTCTCAAATGAAACAATAGGGCAGCAGGCTGGGCTCAGCCCTTGTGGGAGCCACATTTCACCCCACATGTTGTAACCAGATAAACAAAACAACCTAATTTTATCTATACTTGCACAATGAGAAAACATGTTAGATAAAACCGAGCATATGATAGATATGTTTGATAACTTTCTTGTTTTTCTGGACATCTATGCTATGCAAGTTATTTGAATGCACGTGATGATCAAATTATATGTTTATAGATGTATGCACATACTTTGACTGGTGATCCTTCATTTCTCTAACAACACTCTTCTCACTCAAATGCAGGGAACCTAGGAGCAGCAAGGAATACATCAAATTGGAGGCTTAGACAATCAGGAAGACTGAAGATGATGCAGAACAAAGAAACCAGGATTCTTCATTGAGGCAATGACGGGTCCCCTTTCTCTTTATGTGCATTTTTCTCTTTTGTATCTATAAATGTATAGTTTTTTTATTATATGCATTCAAATAGTCAGTTCCACAACTTGTGTGGAACAACATACATTTACATTATCAATAAAGACTACATTTTTGAAAGGATTGTGCAATCTTTCCTATATTATATGCATCTACATAAGTGCAATCTAGTAATTTAATCTTCTGATTTTGTTCATGCACATGAATGTAATGTAGCAGAAATAAAAATGTACCTTACTCTTCATTTGAAAATCACAAAAGCTCTACATGATTGAGCTATTAACTTTTGTGTGTTCACGAACATATGTTGATACAAAATGAATGGAAGAAGCATCCAAGTAATCCTATTTTTTTCTGCCAACAATTCATACCAAAGATTGAACAATTTAAGGATATTGCAATAGGTAATTTGTATCGACACAAATAATATTACTGAAGCATTTCAAAGTTTAGGCCATAAGAATCATTATTTTTTAAACAAGGATTGTGTTGTAGCCAAAATTCCATCCTAATTATTTTTGCATACTTCGATTTTCACTCATCTCTTACATCCACCATATGCATGGAATTCCTGTCATAATAACGTAAATTTAATAAAATCCCTCACATGAGCTTCCAAATAAAACCCTTGATCACAACATCAAAGTGTATTCCTCCTTTAAAATACTCCTATGATTACTCATAGCATATCACCAAGACAACACCATGTCGATGAGAGTCCCTCAAAAGTCTCCCTGACATTAGCACAAAGCACATATCAGAAATATAGATGAGACACCCCTATGTCAAAGAGACTTATTTATATGTCTCATCGATGATGTAAAATAGTGAAATGTCAACAAGATATGGGCATATCAAGGAGAGAATCACTTATGTCACATCGACAAGGTATATCTACAAGTGCTCGGTGAAACACAACTCTTGGATATAACGAAGTAATTGTCGATGAGACAGTGGCATATCGGCAAGAGACATTAACTTGTCTCATTGACACCGGCAACCAACATTGGAGGAACATCAGATCTAATGTTGATGAGACATTGAGATATCGGTAAGACAAATAAGATTGTCTCATCGACACTCTTCAAGTAATTATCAAAAGCATACACTGTTGTACCATCGGGAAGGTGAGAAACATATGTGGTAGAGCAGTATACATCGCAACCCTGCAGCAAGAAGTCTTGAGCAAGGCAGTAGTGCAGTAAAAAACAAAAGGGAAGGGAAAAACACTGCCATACAGGCATATCAAAGAAACAACGAGCATTTTAATTAAAAGTCTCTTCGACAGTTATGAAATGATGATTAGTCTGATTGATGTGACTAGCAAAAATATCAATGAGACTACCGCTATTAATGAATAACTTGATCATAAAGATGGCGCGAGTTCCAATTATTAACTAGGGTTGGATGAAGTGTCCTGAAATTTGATAAATACAGCCTCAAAGAAGTTGAAATCACTATGAATTGTAATTGAAGGATTTGGAGAACCAAGTTGGACGGTGGTAGGTAGTTGGAAATTTGTAGCCTTTATCCAAGTAAGTGTTCTAGACTCAGCTCAAAGTATTTTCTCAGTAAGTAGATGAAAGCATTGCATGAGTAGGGTTGAGATGGAATAAACCCCAGGCAAACAAAAAGCAAAAAGATAGAAAACTGAAGCTAGGAAATTGAATCAAGACTTAATCGATCAATGTCCTAGGTCTAGGAAAAAAACCAGAAGAATAGCACAGCTTAAACCATCATGTGTGACATTAGTAGATAAACAGAAAAATATGGGAGAAGTATGGACTTTGTGTAGGGGTTACAACCTCTTTATTTATTATTATAGGAAGAAATTATGGCATAGCCCAGTATCAAACCCATGGAATTTGAATTTGGGTAAAATTGTAGTACCCAATGTCTTTGTGAATGTAGAGTTAATCAAGGTGTTATAAAATAATTACAATCCAAAGACGAGAGAAATTCATTTTCCTGATGGGTCACAGTTAATGGTCATAAAGATAGATTATATTTCAATGATTTTTTAGCTAGACACTTCCCTGAAAAAAAATTATGAATCAAAGACTTGTTGGAGGAATACCACACCATGGACACAAGTTACAAGAGGTGGAAATTTCCTCTACATAGGGTTAAAGGTGTGGGTAACCAAACTATGAGGTTCTCTAGTGAAGATAAGCCCCCATTCTCTATGGTTTTGTTTCAAGAATACTTTCAATACACTTATTACTTAGTTGGTCAAGTACTAGGAATTGATGTTCCTGAGAACATGACAATTGCTCCCATGGTTTTAGCCATAGACATGCAAAGTCATAATGCCCAACCCTATGATTATGCAGAGTATTTATCAGAGGCCACAAATAATTCCCTCAATATCATCAAGAATGAAAATGAAGCCATTAATTTCAAGCACTATTCTCTTTTCATGCACATGATATTATACGAAGGGTAGGTGATGGGGATATGGGGTGATAAATTAAGAATAAAAGACTTAGATAATGATGGAAATTCAAGGCCTGTACAAATGTGGAAATTTGTGTGGGACAGCAGGTGTGGGAAGTCCCACTACCTATATTTTGAGGAATATTTTGTCAAACCACTATACAAGATGCTAGGCCACAATTGTGACTACAACATCTCCCCAGAGATCTTAAGACTTATCCGACCAAAAGATATGGGTCATGAAGCAAGGATAAATCACAATTGGGGGGACTGGTACATGTTTGGGGATTGTACTGTTATCAGGGTTTATGGATTTGAAGTTGCACCTTATTTTCTACCTAAGACTGTGCTAGATAGAGTTGCTTATTTAGAGATCATAAGGCAATTGTCATTTTCAACTTTCATGCATTAAAAGACCTATGGGAGGCAGAATTTCATGCCTTCCACTTTATGCTTTGGTGATTTCACTATTATCTCTGATTTGGGCTATGACTTGGTTAGTGGTAAACTGGATTATTGTGGCTTGTCGGTTGGCAACAAAAGGGAAAAGTTTGATCCTGAACACTTCATTTGTGATGCCAAAAAATTTCAGAAATTGAAAGGGTATGAGCATAGTTTCCTTTTAGAAGATGTCATCAAAAATTATGATGAAAAACAAAACATGATGAGAATGAATTCCTATAGTAGGGTTATGATGGTTGAGGCTTGGAAGCTAAATAATAACCTAGACTACATAGGGGCTTTCCCTGAGGTACAAGGTCCCATATAAAGAATTGAATAGTTAATCCTCCATGGAGAAGATCTGGTAAGAGATGTGCCACTTGTGGCATTTGAAAGAGGAAGGGGCATCGGTCCTAGGAGGCAAGTAGAAAATATCACACCACTAGATCACTTATCACCTCAGCCTACTCTTGAAGTGAGCTCTTCAGTTGGTTCCCCATCCATGGAAGAAGATAACACTAAGGAGGAAGAAGAAGTCTCACAATTTAATGTTCCTGTTATACCCAATATGAGATTCCATTGGAAAGAAGTGTGATCACCTTTTAAGCCTCTAATGAGCTATCAGATGATGTGAGGCATCATGCAAGTCAGGAATTTTTTGGAGATGATACTTTTGTGTAGACCCCTAAATTTTAGTCCTTTATATATGAGTATAAAGGAAGAATAATAAGATAAAGGTTAAAGGAAATTGACCTTGAGAAAGAGGCTTATACCTTGAAAGAGTTGCAACATGAAGTTGATAGGGAAATGAGAAACATTACTGTTGAGAGAGGAAGAGCATTATTGAAAGAAGTTGGAGTTATGCTCCTTCCTGGGTGGGATATTAGTTCAGCCATTGTGTTCGACGGCTTTTTGAAGAGAAAGAATAAAACTTTGCAAATAACAGATGAAGCAGGTGACAAGGTTTATATAGGGTCAGGGTACAATCCTGATAATACCACTTTGCAAATTTGGGCACTTTACGTCCCAAGCTAGAAGCCTTCTCCCATTGACCATGATCATATTTTTGTACATCTCTTGATGCAAAGAGTAGGGGAGATAGATCCCTTGGAGATTGCTGACTTGAATGTGAATGTAGCCAAATTCACCAAAGCCCATCGAAAAGCTAGTAAGAGATAACTGGTGGTTGATAGAGGAAAATGACAGGTTGAAACAAGAATTAACCAACTACAAAGATAGGTTGTCTGCTTCTCCAAGGCTTTACTCTCCTTTAATTGAACATGAAATAAAAGTGTTAGAGGCCATGTCTGAGACTGCTCAATGGAAGAATAAATTTGAAAAGGCTCAAAAGGAACAAGAAGAACTAAAAATAAAATTGAAGGCTACTACTTTTGAAGTAGTATCAAGGATAATTTGTATGAAATTCAAAGATATGTGCCAACATGCAGATGGTGTTTGGTGTGCTTACAGTGGAACATACAGGGCCCTCATGGAGCATGGAAGACTGCTTGATAGGATAAAGGAAATGGAATCCCATATCAAGGAAAAAGATGGAGATAATAATGCTTTTCTCCAAGAATGTCAAAGCCTCATGAATACACATGAAAACTTCCATAATATCTTGACACAGGAATTGAGTGACTTCAACCAGCCACTATGTATGGCCATGCCATATTTCTTTGAAGAAATAGATTTGAAGGATTGGGAAACTTGGAAAAATGAGTGTGTGAACCCCAATCCTAGTACCTGCAAAACAACAAGAATAAACAAGTTAAACAAGAAATTGCAAGCTAAAACAAGGATTCCCCATGAAATCCATTTGCAAACTTCAAATTAGGAAAGAAAACAATGAAGAACACAATAAAACAAGAAAATATAGATTCAATCCTAATTAGAATAGCAAACACATGATCCCATGGGGGAATTGGTGCCAATTTGATTTGAAAATTGGCCCTTTCCCAATTCCTAAGATGCAAGCTTGATATGTTGATGATGATTGATCCACTTTGTTGATGAAGGATGAGAGCTCCAAGCCAAAAATCTACAAAAACCTAGCTAAGAACTCAATGGTGATGGATGAAAATGGCTAAATATTTTAGCATAATAAGTTTGCATAATTTGTGGATGATAAAATGAGGATATGAGTTCTTTATTTATAGAATGCCAAGATGGGTGAATGTCCAAATTTGAGCAATGTGGGACTAACATTCATCCAATGGCATGATGCCACTTGTCAATCTATGAATGGATGAGGGATGTGCAAGATTTGTGGATTGTGCCAATAAATGCATATTTTTAAATTTCAAATTTGTTGAAATGACTTGTAAGAGGGAAGGGAAAATGAAATAAATGCCACTTGGCTCAAGGAAAAGGACATGTAAGATGAAGTTATTGCCTTGTTGGATGTACAAGTTGACTTGGAATTTTTGAATTCAAATTTGGAGAATATTCCAAAAGATGCCTTGTGAAGAAAATAGAGACTTAATAAATGAATTAAATCTATTTTCATCTGCAACTTGCAAAATCTAGAGGATGGGACATGAGATGAGATTAAATTAATCAATGGTTAATTAATTTAATGAGAGAGGTTAGATGATGTGACCTACTTGACTCAAATTTATGGATTTATTTAAATCAAATAAGAGAGGAATATGATAAGAGATTAATTAAATAAGGATTTTGATTTATTTAATTAAAAGAGATGGTGTTAGATCAAATTAAATAAGGTTTTGATTTATTTTATTTAATGGATAAACTTTAGAGATTTAATCAAACAAGATTAATTATTTAATTAAATAGAGATAATTAGATCAGATGGATTCATTTAATTAACAAAGAGAGTGACTTAATTAGATAAAGTGATTTATTTAATTAAGGGATGAAAGTTGATGAATTTAATCAGATAAGGAGATTTGATTAAATGGTTAGACCGAGGGATGATTTGGGAAGAAACAATGTTAGTAGGTCAGGATCAAGTGCACAACGTCAATCAGTATATTTTACGTGTCTACATTTTGCCCCTCTTTGAAGCAATGCACTTGTTGCATTGGTTCAAAGAATAAACGATCTAGATCAAAACCAAAAAAAAATTTATTAAAAACCTGCCCCACTTCTGTACGGCAAGAGGAAACATGCCATTATAATGCCCCCTCAAGAGATTGGACAAAAATTTCAATTTTTGGGTGATCTTGCAAAAAAAGAGGGTAAAGTGCCTGAAAGGTTCGAAAAGGGTCCAGGCAGCCAAAAATGTGTCTAAACACAATAAAATGATATAAAACAGGCCTCGACAAGACAACAACAGATTTGGGGATCCAAAACCCTATTAGGACAGCTAATCAAGGTGAAAAAACCCTAATTTTTAGGCTTAAAAGGGGCCCGAGGGGTCACTTTAGAGTCATTTTCAAACACTTACAATAGTAACCTCGAGATTTGAGCTTTGACCTCCTGACAATATGGCGCAATGACATCTTCTCCTACACATTTCTAATCGAGTTCGGACGTACCAGCGGCCACTTGGCATCGGGGCACTGGTAAGTGGTCTTTACCTGAGCTTCGTTTTTCATTTATTGCTTCATTTAATGCTTTTAAAGGTCGGTCCTTCTGCAACGGCGCTATATAGCGCTGCTTAGAAATCAAACTACGTCACTCGGTGTTAAATAGTGTCGTGATGGTGTAGTTGAGAGTTTGAAAACTCTGACACTGAGCTCGGGGCTGGCGAGGGGATTTGAAAAGTGCGACGCGATGGTTCTGATTTCACCCAAAGTGTGTCGCTGAATGAGAAAGTACACCGCGGCGGTGCGATTTTGTTGTTTTAAGCCCTAGCATCGGAGTTTGATTAGAAATCAAACTACGATGCCATCACGAGTTGTACTGCTAGAAAGGTTTTTTTTTGCACGCCTGACAAAGAATTTTTCAAAAAAAAAAATAACATGGCGGCCTTCCTTGATGCAGGATGCGGCGAGGGAGCTCTACTCTCAGGAGCACAGGTTGCGGGACTTGGCAGGCTATTTGCGGGACCTGAGCGACAGGGACCAGGATTGACTCTGGATTGCGGGGTTGTGGTATATTACATATGCGGCACCCATTCGTACTCACGTAGGGATGTTGTCAGTGCTGGATGAGAGGTTGCACAGTGAGACATCTTCGTTTCATCTTCCCACTGGTGAGGCCACCGTCACTCTAGAGGACATTTGGCATATTTTTTGATTGTCGATTCATGGCCAATGAGCAATTTTTGACATGGACGAGGGGCGCGAGGCCTGCTTCAAAGTCCTCGCCATAGACGAGATTATGTTTTGCAAGGGGTAGATAGAGCTCGAGCGGCACATGATCCTAGCACCTCCCTACTGTTGGGTGATTGCAGTCATCATTTCAGGTCTCGTTGCCCCGATTAGACAAGGGCGATACTTCAGTCCCGACTAGGGTTATTGCTAGGAGCGGATGGTCTGAGACAAGCTAGTTCATTTTTCTTGGGGGTCAGTTCTTCTAGCTTCATTATATAGAGACCTCCATGAGTACGTCTACATGGATGGCAGAGCACTAGGAGCAAGGGTGACTCGTCTTCACATCTGGGCATGGGAGCACATTGTTGTGTTGCGTCCACATGTTGTTTTAGTTTCGATGTTGCCAGACAATCCCCTCGTGTGGCAATATAGAGGCGGTGTGTCCTTCACACACACTAGTGAACACGGGATCCCTTATTGGAGGAGGGTCTCAGATGAGATGCAGGTTTTTACCTAGTAACCCTACCTTGGTTAGCCTGGATGGGTCAACGATGTCGATCAGATGTTCTACTACCGCCAAGACCATTTTATGCAGGGGCAAGAGCACACCATGATCAAGAGGTACTTGCCCAGGCGTGTGCAGCATCAGTTCAGATAGCCGCAGGATCGGCAAGATGATGATTACATATCAGTCTTGGCCTGCTCCATGACACAAGTTTCATGGGGGTGGTACATTCCTGCTTCAGAGGCAGTGGACAGCTTCAGGTAGCTGGTAGCCCAACCATGGGCTTATGATCAGGGATTCGCAGATCCAGGCACTACTTAGGCCTACAGGGATTGGTTTTGGCCTCCACTTCGATTGATGATTCCAAGTGCATTTCTAGATCAGCGGAGAGTCAGAGGCAGAGGGGGAGGATGAGGATAGAGAGCTGACATTCGACAGGACCCACCATTTGTGCCTCTAGTCCAGTTAGATCTAGGAGATGTGCACATGTAGGACCAGCAGTAGGTGCCACCAGTTCCACCACCACAAGACGAGGATCCTCCTCGACCGCAGGTATAGCCAGTAGGACAGGTGGATGCTCAGGATGCACTGATTGCATAGTTACAGGCTCAGGTCTAGGCCGCGACAGCCGAGAGAGATCAGGCGAGGGCCGAGAGAGAGCAGCTCAGGGCCGAGAGGGATCAGGTCATATAGCAGAGACAGGTTGCAGAGCTATAGGCAGCCACAGATCTAGGCAGGAGATAGCAGCTAGAGAGCATGGCAACCTCCTCCTCCCAGGGTACAGTGTCAGTTCGGTCTTACAGGATGTTGTCCGAGAGGCTGAGTACTATCAGAGGTACTATCATGAGACCGTACCCAGAGCAGAGCGAGTCCCAGAGTACTCAGAGCGGGCCAACCACAGACCAGCAGAGGGTCATGGTGACAAAGGCGAGGGCAGCATTCATAAGGATAGAGCTTGATCGAGATGCTACGATACTTTTTATGCCTTATGGGCTCATTTTTTATAGCCCGATGGGCCTTTTGTACTGATTGACATATATGTACAGTGATCTGATTTATTCTTTGTACTATGACAGTTATGTTATTGATGATATATAAATGAGCCGATGATGATTTTGATGTGATGCAATGTGTTCTCTTTATTTATGCATGTATGATTCTACTTCTATGTGTTGTGCAATGATGTTATATGATGCTTATATGATGCTATTTTGATGGTATATGATGTATTTATGGATGTGTTTATTTCCCATGATGTATGCATTATGATTATGACTAACAGATCTATATTATATCGCTTTATGATATGCAGATGTATTTATGTGACTGCAATGATGTTGTCTATATGATGATCTATTTATGCCAATGCTAATGGGATAATCTAATATGTGATATGGATTGTAATATATAAAATGATATGATCTATGGTGTACATGCGAAATGATATGTGACTTATGTTTATAAATGATTATGGATGCATATATGCTTTGTTTGTAATGAATTTTGTATGTTTATGCTTATGTGGAATGATTTATGCAATGAATGATTTATGATGCTATTTATGAGATGATATGAATGATGTAATATGAATATGATGGTTGTGATATGATGCAAATGGGATTGTGTAATTCAAATGAGATGGTTTTATGAGATTCTTAGAATAACAAATGCTATTATCCTAAACACATTGAATGATGATGTAATGTATGTGATGCATTTAATAGGATGTAATGCTATGTTAATGCAAAGTGATATGATGATGTGTAATGAACATAATGTGTGAGATGATGCCATGATGTTATGCAAGTATGTATGCGATGGATTATCTTATAATGCTTATGTACCTATTATGTATGATTATGCAATATGTGATAATGCTAAATGGTTATGAAATGCAAATGAATGTTTATGTGGTGATTTATATAATGCCATGCGATGCAATGTAATGGGTGAAATGCAATGAAATGGATGCACCTATCTATGAATAATTTTTATGATAACCTGTTTATATGATGATTGAAATGAAATGTGTATGTGTCCTATATGATATGTTTATGCAATATGGTAATGGTTTGTGGGTGTAGGATTGATGACAATGATGGTGAAGATGATCAACTATCATAGTACCTTGTTAGTGCGGTTAGCAAGAAAAGAAGAAATCATTTCAACAAGACACACGATGATGCAAATGCAAATGATGATGATGATGATGACTTGTTGAGGAATTGGAACTTTTCAAAGGGCCAAATTTTCTTATGTTTGATAACACATGTGGTACTATGCATCAAGGTATACAAAATCAGGATGGTGTTGTACCTAGTTTGATGGAATTTGACTTGACAAGCAGATAGGAGTATTCTTGCTCACACCTGACATACAGAAACCTTGCTAGGATTCACTTCAGAAGTTTCAAAACACCTCAGACCAAAACACGGAAAGGTAAACCTATCCATGCAATAGTCAACAAGTTTCCTAGGCCTCCTCCATACATACCTAACAAATCAAGTATTCACCAAGGTTATATTACAAGAACATCCAACAAGCATAGCAGACAAAAGATAATGATTGTTACCCCATTCCTATTTCTCTAAATCCTTTGTTTGGGATATCATCGAGAAGTCCTTGGAATGAGCACCATAAGATAAATCAAAAGATAAAAGACAAATTAAACAAACAAGCCGATGTTCTTCAATATCGCTAACCAAAGGAGGATGCGTTTTCTAAGGATAAGAACCAAAACTTATTGCCAAAAGATAATGCCCATTGTAGGAAGGATTCATCCTAGGACATGTTAGTGGGTGGTGGCACATTATTTTGTTTATCCAAAGCCTTCTAAAAGATGATTGATATGGGCCCAATTGGATGATGAACTATCGACACAAAGAGATGACCGACTTGCTTATGCACTAACTTAAACCTAAGACTTGACGTCTTGAGTTTTCACTTTCGACCTGCTAGGTTTGTTTCTGATTATCTTGCCAAAGATTGAAGGTGACGATCGTTTATTATGATTGAAATTATTGCAGGTGCAAGCGAGATGGGATGGATGGATTTTTTGAAATATTTGGATGTTTTGCAATGTTTTGCAATGTTTTGAGGTTGTTTTTGGTATTTCTTGGATATTTCAAATGTTTTAATTTTTTGATTTTTCGAATGTTTTGGGATTTTCTAAAATTTTGACCAAGAGACTAACCTAAAGACCTATCCTAGGGGCCTCAGGGGTTGATCAACAGATTAGCCTTTCCTACATTATACACGCAGAGACCATGTAGTTTGACTAACGACTTGACCAATTTACAGATGAAGATATACATGATGAGATGTTAGTTTATTATGACGGACTCTTATAGGACTGACCTAAATGTCTCGGGGGATGATCAAAGATCAACCTTTCCTACGTTCAAGGCTTAGAGACCTGTAGTTTTACAAGATGACTTTGTTTTTGACTTTTTGACCTGTTTTTGAATTTTGATGATTTTTTTATATTTTTGGATTTTCTGACATTTAGGACTTTAAGAATATACATGAATCCGATCCGATGAGAACATTCCCCCAACGTGATGCAATAGACTGCTCTGATAAAGGCAGGACAAACTGACCTTGAGGATGGGCCGAGTAGTACTAGGAGGGATCATGATACAAAAATAGGACCAGGCTATGGTGCGGATGCGAGTGGATGAGTGATGGTTGGAGACCTGAATGTGATGGATGATGGAAGCGAAATAGATGGATGATGCAGAACAAGCCGTAAAGATCCTAGTAGATGGAAAATGCTTATTTATACAAGGTTCTTGTTTGCCAGGTTTTCACCAAGGTACTTGTCCAAAGTGCCACTAAAGTGGTTTTCACTATAGGACGATTTTTCTCTTTACTATTTTTGATCTTTTTCTGATTTTTTTTTGAATTTTTTGCTTTTTTGATTTTTTTGTTGTCACCAAGATGCCTGTTTGCCAAGTTTTCACTGAAGTAACCATTTTTTCAAGATATTTTCTATTTTTTTGGGTTTTTTGGTTCTTTATCTTGAAAGATTTAGGCATAAAACTTTTTGAGATGAGAGTTATTCATGGGCTCTTGCAAAGATTCCCCTTCGGGTGTTGATAGCTAATATGCCCCTGACTTGTAACTTGTTGTGATGACGAAAGGTCCCAACCAATTAGGTTCAAACTTTCCTTTGCTACTTGGGTTTGGGACATTCTTCTGATTCTCTTTTAACACCAGCTCTTCGACTTGGAAATTCCTGCTTCTGATTTTCTTATTGTAGCTTCGTTTGAGTCTATTCTGATAGACTTACAAATAATTCAAAGCATCTATGCGTCGTTCATCTAGCAGCTCCAACTCATTTAATCTTGATACTCGGTACTCTTCATCTGTGATGAGGTTTTGCATTGATATCCTAAGGGATGGGAGCTCGATCTCTATGGGGAGTATTGCTTCTGATCCGTAGACCAGGGAGAAGGGGGTGGCACCGGCAGGTGTGTGGATATTGGTTCAATAGGCCCAAAGGGTGGGATTAAGCTGTAAATTCCAGTCACGACCTGTGTCATTGACTATTTTCTTGAGGATTTTCAAAATGGTTTTGTTTGTAGCTTTTGCTTTGCCATTGCCTTGGGGATAGTATGGGGTAGAGAAGCGATGCTGGATTTTAAATTTTTTGCATAAGTCACGGACCTCCTAATTCTTAAAAGGTGTTCCATTACTTGAGATAATGACTTGTGGAACACCATATCGGCAAATGAGATAGTTTAGGATGAACTTAGAAATCTGCTTCCCAGTTATGTATGTCATGGGTATGGCCTCCACCCACTTAGTAAAGTACTTTGTTGTGGTTATGATGAATTTGTGGCCGTTAGATGAAGTGGGTGTGATTTTTCCAATGAGATCAAGTCCCCACTGTGAAAAGGGCCATGGTGTGACAATGGGACGAAGATCTTCAACTAGAGCATGGATGAGGTCCCCGTGCTGCTGATATTGTAGACACTTTCTAGCATGATCATGTACTTCTCTTTCCATTTTGGGCCAATAATACCCCATCCTCAGCAGTTTCTTGGCTATGGTCATTCCACTCGAGTGTGAACCATAGATACCGTTATGTACTTTAGTTAGAGCGGTTAATGCCTCCTCAGCATTTAAGTAGCATAGTAGGGTTCCTTCTATGCTCCTACGATATAGGGTATCTCCTAGGATAACGAATCTAGATGCATTTTTGACAAAGGTTTGTTTTAGGTTTGATGGTAGGTCGGCGGGTATGACTCCTATTCGAAGGTATGTATAAATGTCATGATACCAAGGATCACCGGGACCCACGATTTTGCACACATATTCCAATTTTGGTACCTCGAATGCAGGTACGAGAAGCTACTCAATCAGGAATTCATATTTTGGAACATTGTGAGGGATGTTGAGCAAGGATCCGATTGTTGCCATGGCGTCTGCTGCTCTGTTGTTGGTTCTAGGAATCTGCTCAAATTTAATTTCGATGAAGGATTCTTTGAGAGTCTCCACCAATTTCTTGTATGGAGTGGGCTTGTCTTCCTTGGTATGGTATTCATCGTTCACTTGATTTATGATCAATTGGGAGTCTTCGTATACTTTGAGAGCTATGATGTTCCACTGCACTGCTATTCTGAGACCTATGGTCAAAGCCTCGTATTCCACAATGTTATTGGTGCATGAAAATGCCAGTTTGTAGGACCTTGGTATGCAATCCCCTTGTGGTGTGATAAAGAAAACACTGGATCTTGATCTGTGCTACATGTATGAGCCATCGAAGTATAGTTTCCAGTGGTTAGCTATGTTGAGATTGAAAATGGATTCATCTGGAAACTCTAAGATAAGAGGGTTCTCAGAATAGATTGGTGCTTCTGCCTATTGGTCTATGATGGCTTGGCCCTTGATTGCTTTCCTCTCCACACATTCGATGTCATATTCTGATAATATCATCACCCATTTTTCCATTCTTCCTGTGAGCATTTCCTTTGATAGTAGATACTTGAGAGGGTCGATTTTGGCGATGAGTTTTATTTTATGTGCCAACATATAATGTCTAAATTTTTGTGATGCAAACACTACTGCGAGGCATGATTTCTCGATGAATGAATAGTTTAGCTCATGACCAACCATTGTCTTGTTGATGTAATAAATAGCCCTCTTTGTTTCATTTTCGTCATGCTAAGCTACGAGAGCTCCAAGGGCTGTTGTTGTTGCTGAAACGTATAAGATCAATGGTTTCTTTGGGATGGGTGGCATTAAGACTGGTGGTGTTAGTAGATATTCTTTTATTTTTTTAAATTCCTCTTCACACTTGGTATCCCATTTGTACGCTACTCCCTTGTGGAGTAGGTGAGAATATGGGTTTTGTTTATCTTCCAGTTGTGCTATGAATCGTTAGATGGATTGGAGTCTACCTTGTAGACCTCTTAGTTGCTTTAATGTTTTTGGTGCCTCCATCTCAAGGATTGCTTTTACTTTTGTTGGATCCACCTCGATACCCCTCATTGACACTATATATCCTAAGAGATTTCTTGATTGTACGCCGAAGACGTACTTATTTGGGTTTAGTCTGACCTTGTACTCCTCTAGTATGTCAAAGATGGCACTTAGGGTTGCTATGTGATCTTTTCTCTTTCTGGACTTAGCTAGAATGTCGTCAACATAGTCTTCGACCGTCTTATGAATCATGTCATGGAATATCAATGTCATGGCCCTTTGATATGTTGCTCCTGCATTCTTTAAGCCAAATAGCATCATGTTCCAACAGTATGTCCCCCATGGACAAGTGAAATTTGTTTTATGTTGGTCCTCTTTTGCTATCATGATCTGATTATACCCTGAGAATCCATCCATTAGCGACAACATTTCATGTCCCACTGTCATGTCTACTATCATATCAATGTTGGGAAGCGGGAAGTCATCTTTTGGACATGGCTTATTCAAATCCCTGAAGTCTGTGCAGATTCTGATGTTCCCATTGGGTTTTGAAACAGGTACCAAGTTTGATACCCATTTTGGATAATCTATCGGTCGGATGAATCCTGCATCTAATAGCTTTTTTAGCTCCATTTTGACTAGTAGGGTGATTTGAGGGTGCATCTTTTGAAGCTTTTGTTTAATAGGTTTTGCTTCTGGATACACTACTAAGTGGTGAACCATAGTCTCTGGATCAAGCCCTGGCATGTCAG
Organism: Sequoia sempervirens; assembly: GCA_007258455.2. Classification (NCBI taxonomy): domain Eukaryota; kingdom Viridiplantae; phylum Streptophyta; class Pinopsida; order Cupressales; family Cupressaceae; genus Sequoia; species Sequoia sempervirens. The sequence goes on along the minus strand of VDFB02133236.1, from coordinate 78,769 downwards.
CATAATTCCATGCAAAGTTTATTTGTCTTTCCCTTAGGAATGCTGATAGGAGCTCTTGCTCTTCTAATAGTAGTGACTTCATGTAGAATGTGATATGCGGGGTCTCCTCTGTTCCTAGGTTGAGTGGATTGCATTTTTTTGCCAAGACTGCTGACTTTTCCTAATGAATAGCTCTTAAAGGAAGATTGAATCCCCCATCCTCGGGTGCCTTAGAGAAGTTTTCACTGTTGGATGCATCCTGTCTTTTTACTTTTTTCTATTCAAAGAGTGCCACAGTGTGGTTTTTACTCAAGGAATTGGATATTATTCTTAATTTCTCACTTTTGTGACTGAGGGATTCAATCATTTCTCCATAATAGGCATGTGTGTCCAACTCCATTATGAACCCTGCTTTGTGGTCCCCATCTGGAATGTTATCTCACAATCCCATGAATTCTAAGAGTGCCTCATCATTTTTGAATGTATCAAGAATTGGTGGTCCTTGTTGGTCATAGTCGATGAGTTGGGGATATACTAGGCGGATGTCATGACTTTGGTGGTCTGATTCAAAAGATATGGTGCTAATCATGCAAAGAGTGGTATCCTCAAATAGCCTAGGTAAGTTGGATGTGGGGTCCTCATCATCGCTACTACTACAGACGTCGATTATATCAAATGTAAAGTTATCTATGACGTGACCTGTAGATACGAGTAGGCGTAATTTTGTTGCAATTGGCTGGGGAGGATTATTAGCCATTCTAACCAAAGGACTTCGCCCATGTATGGTTATACTCAGAGGGGTACATCAAAGGCCAAGATTTGTTATCAGTCGCGTCTCTGGAATGATAGGTGTTATAAGCCCATTATCATTTTGTCCCAATCTTTGATTTTTGTTGTAGCCCATTGCGAGCATCATTTGTAGACCCTTGCTTCTGTCATCCATTGGTAAGTCAGTTATTGGTCTTTCATCTTGATATAGCATATGTGATGGATCTGCCTCAATAACCTCTTGGCCAATGTCTCCCCAACTTGTGAATTCAGGATAGTCTTCAGGAATGTTTGAGATGTGGAAGCTTCATTTATTTGCGGGCGTCCTCATGATCTAAGAGATTGTGGTAACACTCCTACCACAAAGGCATTATTAGGGAGCTTGTAATTTCCACAACCGTTATCTTGGATGATGAGCTTGATGTCAGAAATGGTGTGAATGGTGGGAGTGGCGGGTGTCTTTATCGCAGAAGTGGATGCGAGAGTGGTGGGATCAATGTATGGTGTGGATGGGCCCTCATCCTTTTTTGGTACTTGGGGGATTTTGTAATACTTTGCTTCAAGATTTTTGCAATATGAGAAAGGTTCGGGATCTCCATGGATGGTCACTTCTTGTCCTTTATGTGTAAATTTCACGCATTGGTGGAAAGTCAACACTACTACCTTCATTGCATGAATCCATGGGCGTCCTAGGAGGATATTATATGGCAAGTCAATGTCCAAGACCTGACAAGTGGTTTCCATGAGAGCTGGACCTACTTGAATAGGGAGTTTGATTGTGCCTTGGGACACTCTTTCTTGATCGTCATATGCTCTTATTGTGATACCTTTCCCTTTGTCGATGGAATCCTCTGGTATTTTCAATTGCTTGATGAGACTGAGAGAACATATATTTAAGCCCGCACCTCCATCCACCAAGACCCTTTTGATTTTTCTCTTATGTACTATGGCTTCCAAGTGAAGTGCAGGTTGTGAGATGGTTGGGTGGGGAAATCTTGGTCAGAAAATGTAAGAAGATTAGGCGTAATGATATTTCCAACCATAGCTTGGAATTGCTCAGCATCAAGATCTGTAGGGATAGTGGATGAGGACAACACTTCTTTAAGAATTTTCCTATTGGCAGATGAGATTTTTAGCAACTCCATGATGGATATTTGTGTTGGCATTCTCTTGAGTTGATCTAGGACATTGTAGCCATTAGGAACTTATCTAGATGTAGGGACTTTGTTTGGCTGGGATGACCATGCGATGGTGACTTTTCTGCCTCTTGTGGTGACTCCACAATCGGCATGGGTGCCTTTGATGGTGATGACCATGCAATTTTCATCTAGGGAGGCAACGACTGTTTCATACACATGATTTACATTTGAGTGGGTTCCTTTCCCTTTATCATTTTTATTCCCTTTATTGCCATGATTCGGCATCAGATTCGTATATATCTTAAGATCCTGATTTCCTATAGGTTGTTCTATGTTATTTGATTTTTTTATCGATAAGGTCTTGAACGATGTTTTTCAATCTCATGCAACTGTTTGTGGTATGGCCTTTGATTTTATGGAACTCGCAAAGTTGATTTTCATTGTACCAAGGAGGTTTCACATCCGGTTCTTGGTAATTCTCAAAGGTAGGAGCCTAGATGAGTTTTTCGTTTATCAACTTCTTCATGATGACTTCAAGTGGTTCCCCCAAAGTGGTGTACTTTTGCTTGGGATAACTCATGTTCCTTTGGGGTGGTCCCCTTTGGTCATTGAGATTGTTGATTGTCGGATTGTTGTTTGGTTATTGTATTATGTGATGATTGTTTTGGTGTTGGATTTGAATTTGCGATGTGGGTGTGTTTTGGCGAGGAGCACTAATGACTACCTTGGCATCGACGACACCATCATTAGTAATTTTTTTGTTCCTGTGGATGCTAAAATCTGCAATATGGTTAGTTTAAAATACAACAACATTTCAACATCCATATGGAATAATAAGTCATGTTAATCATGCTATAAATAAAACAAGGGAAGCCAAATAAAAGCATACAAAAACATGACATTAAACCTATCCCATATTGGATTGGTGTCACATGTGCTAGTGACCCTTTCCCAATCCTTGACCAAAGCTTAAGATGAAAATGCAAATGGATGATGGAGATGATGGACAAGATCTAATCTCAACTGAAGAGAGTGACCTTGCAAGATTGTGGAGATTGTGATTGTGAAGGATTTGCTTGAGGATGATGCACCTATTTAAAGATTTTCAAAATGCCAAATGTTGAAGAGGGACCAATGTGGGATAAAAACAAGCCAATGATAGGAGGACACTTGTCATCATGTGATTGATGGATGTATGTGCAAGATTTGGGAAGAGTGCCCAAGAGGGGGAAATTTTGAATTCAAATTTGCAATTAATTTTGAGAGGGGGACAAGAAAGAAGAGCAATAAATGCCCTATTTGACTTATCATGTTGAGAGAAAATGAGATTTTAATAAATCAATAAAATTGATTTATTGTGCAAGTGGCTAGGTCTAGATAATGCAAGTGGGATGGGATTAGCCTTAGATTAGGATTAGATTAATTTAATGATGATTATGCTGATTTAATGCTGATTAACTGATTTGACTTTTTGGACTTTGGAAAATGATTTAAGATTTGATTTAAATGGCTTTTTTATTTTAAATAACCTTAGGCAATGAAATTATTTAAATGGATGAAGGTGATGAATGGATCCAATGCAAGAGCTAATTTGACCGAATCTGATCGAATGCATAATGTGAATTTTGCATGTCTACAGTTCCTTTCCCATGTATGAGGTTTATCATTGTAATTGGATGGTGGGCGGTTGTTTTGTTGTTCATGGTATGATGTTGATTCCGCAGGTTGAGTTATAAGGGTTCTTTCGATGCTGAGCGCCTTGGGGATCAACTGATCATATATGGTGATGCCCTAAACCTTGAGATGAAATTCCAAGCAGCCTTCAAGGTTGACTAGGATGGTGCAAACTTGTTGTTCTTCTGGCATGGTCCACTTACTCTGATTGGCCTTGGATTGCCATCATTGTAGGAATCAAGCGAATGATTCACCCTTTCCTTGTTTCAGAGATGAGATTTCTTCTAGACTAACATCCATTGCAATGTTTCATGCATAATTTTTAATGAATGCGTCCATAATTTCTTGGAATGTTCTAATGCCTGAAGGTAAGCGAGAGAACCATTCCATAGTGTGGCCTGCCAAACTCCTAGGAAATAGCCACATCAGATAAGTATCATCGTATGCGACTTCCATGCAATGTACCTAGAATTCCCTAATGTGATCTTCAGGGTTTCTTGTCCCTTGATATTTGTCAAACTTGGGGATCTCAAATCCCTTAGGGAACGGTTTCATTACTAGGCTCCTATCAAATGGATAGGGACACAAGTTGCTTGGTGTTTTTGTTGTTTGCCCTGATTGAAGGTTGAGCACTTGTTGCGAGAGCAACCTGGTTTGTGTCATCACATCATTTTGTGGATCAGGGGGTGGGATGAAAGTGTTTTGGGGTGTTTCAATTGTGGGTTGGATGGGTGAGTTGGTCGGTGTGTTGTTCGATGGTATCTATATGTTATGCCGAGCTAGGTAGGCTTCCACCTATTGTTGTATGAACAATGCCTGTTATTGATCTTGTTGTTGTGCTAAGATTTGTGCTTGCTGTTGTGCTTGTTATTGTTCCAACAACGCCTGTTATTGTTCCAACAACGCTTGTTTTTGTTCCAACAATGCTTGTTGTTGTTCAACAATGCTTGTTGTTTTTCTTTCCGAATGCTTGTTGTTGGGCTGCCAATTCGGCCACGTCTTGTTGCTCTTGATATTGCTTTATTGCTTGTTGATATGCTTTCAATTGTGTTGCTTATCTTTGTGCAAGAAGTTGTGCCTATGCCCGTGCTTGTTGTGCTTGATATTGGGAATTTGTCTGAGCTTGTGCTTGGGCTTGTGCTTGAGCAGTATTTTGTGCTTGCAATGCTTGAGCGGCTTGGGCGGATTTTTTTGTTGTTGTTGCAATAAAGTTTGGGCTGCTTGGGCAACTTGCACAGCTTGAGCGGCTTGTTGAGCAGCTAGTTGTATGGATTTTTTTTTTGCACTTATTGGTATCTGCTTTGAAAAGCAACTTGCAATGCCACGTTGTACTGGGTTGATGTGGTGGAAGTTGGTGGTGGTGGATTTAGAATGGCATTTGATGATGTCGTGTTGGTGTTTTGAGTGATGGATGGTGGTATCATTGTGGTGGTTTGGTTGATAAGCGGTGTCATTGATGTGATTGGTCCTTGAGAGACCATGCTTTGCGATGTTAGGGGGGTGTTTGATGATGTTGCAATTGCTTGTGCATTTTTATTTTGTTGTTGCGATATCGACGACAAGTTTTGAGCATTTGTCATAATGCTTTGATTGATATTTGGGATATTGGTTTGATTGATAGTTGGTAGAGGGGGAAGCCCTAAACCAAGGAGTGGTGTGGATGATGATGGCAATGGTGGAAGAGGTGGAAATGTGAGGGGTGCAAGTTCTTGTGAGAATGTTGTGGTGTCAAAGATGCCCCCTGGTCCGAACATGTCTCCTTCCTCTTGCAAATTTGTGAGGAGAGGATTTTGAGGCATTGCGCAGAAAAATGATGATGATGGATCATGATGGAAAGTGAGAGGAACATTCTTATGTAATGGGTTTTCAAGTCTGTTTTGTTCGAAGGTGGTATTTGTATCCAATTTTTTATTATTAACAAGGGGGTGTGCTTGAATAGCATTGAGAAATGCATTTCCCTTATTAACATTGGGTTGGGTTGGAGCAAAAGATGTTGTGATTTGCGGAATGTTTTGGGTGATGTTTTGGGATGGGGGTGTAGATGAGATGGGAATGGTGGATGAGATGGGAGGAAAAGATGTCTCCACTATGGTACTCACATCAAAATCCGAAGGTAGTTTGGCCCCTTGTTTTGCTAATTTAAGCATGTATAACAAAGGGTTAAGCCTCATCATGATGTTGATGATTCTATGGTTGTCTGGATTTTGGAGCATTTCAGTTATTTCTTCGTGAGACATCTCAAAGGTAAGATCTTCTCCTTGGTTTTCTTCTTACAGATTTTGTGACAATGAGATGGTCAAAGGATTGCTTGATTCGATAGGATTCATTTCAAATTTTGTTTGGCTAAGATCACTTGAAGCGGGTGTTTCTTTGTTGGCTTCCATGCTCTTCTTGTATTGAGATCTAGTTTGAACCATAAAACAAGGATCAATTATGGGAGATGAATCTCTTGACTCTTTGGATTGATCTTTACTTTATGTCCAAAGTAGAAAATTTTAGGATATCTTAAGGATCAAGAGGTGTGATATGATGATTATGTAAGGGATAGATGATGTGGATGTTTTAGTCTTTTGATAAAATCTTGAAGGAAATGCTAGGCTTTTGGGACTTTCGGATATGTTTCGGATTTTGATTTTGATTTTCCTTTTGAGTTCTTCCTTGATCTTGATTGGTTTTGATTGTTTTGATTTTGAACAAAAAGACCCTAAGATGTTGGATGATTATCTAAGGGATATATTTTTTCAAAGGATGATGATATGAATGTGTGGGGAGAAGGATGCATCTACCCACACCTATTCAAACAAGATGATAGTTTCACTAGGCATATGAAGAAGGATTCATCTACATATACTAAGCTAAACAAGATTATTTTGATAACTTTTGACTAAGCATATGCAAAAGGATGCATCTACACATACCTAGCCAAAGGTGATTTTGATAAAGTTTTTCAAGGATTTAGTCTCAAGGATTTGATGATTTTTTATTTTGCCAAAAAGCCTAGCATTAAGGATGATTTCGAGATTTCCCAAAAGGTGATGATGAGATGATGTTTGTTTTGATGTTTGAAGGATGGGTGAAAATATTTTGATTTCCCTTTGATCCTAAGATGAACCTAAAAAAGACACTTTGTTTGCCTAGACCTAGGTATTGAAGAACATGCAAATGCTTCCTAGAGACCTTTGTAACCAAAGAATGATTCAATTTGGACATACATTTTTGAATTTCCAACCAATGATTTTCATTTTGGGATTTGAACTTTGTGAGGCTTCAACGCACCTGAGAATTCATTTTGCTTAGATTTGCTTAATGGCTTTATTTTACCAAAAACACTTTCTTTGATTAAGTTTTCAAACTAAGATGTCCAATGTCTTAATTTCCTCATACCCCACAAAGTATGTCATGTGGAAATTTGATGAACTCAAGGCAAGGGTTTACCTATTGTTTACTTAAGTAGACAAATCGAGATGTAATCCAATGTTTAGAAACCTCTAAGGATGTAAATCCCAAGGGCAAGCAATAACATATGGATTGAGTCAATTGTATTTGTCTTCAAAATGGTTTGAAATTTGGATGATGATGTTAAGTGCTTGTTTTCAAGATGTTTTCAATCAAACAATGCATTTCGTAACCCAAGAATAAGTACAATCCTATGGATGTGTAAGACGATATTTGTTGGATTCCCACTTGGACAAGTCCAACTATGCTTATCTTTAGCGAATGGTTAGATGCTTGACCCCACTGGCTCCCCTCCATGGCTCATTAATGTCAATCCGGGCAGCCAACCATCAACACCCATGAAACTCCCATGGCATGCTTTCCATTTCTACTAAAATATCGTAAAAGTGTGGGGTGGCTTCAGAACGACCGTTCTTACACCAACAAATAGATTAAAGGATTTTGGAAAATTCTAGCACATGGGTTTTAATAAGGACTTTCCATTCATGGAGATTGACCCATACGGCAAAAATCCCCTTTCAGATCCATCTTCTCAGAATCAACCGCGTGATATTGGCGTTTACTCCAATACCCACATTTATATCCTAGTTGGAAATACTCTTGGATTTAGAGTGTTACCGGTTGAGTCGTTCCCTTGGGTGAGTACTTTTTCCCCAAGGCAGGCCCTCTAGGATAAACAAAAGTGAATAAAGAATAATATTCGTAACTCGATCAATCTTTGTTGGCAACAAAGAGAGAGAATGTATGCAATAATGCCCCCACTCGCACTCACACAAGATTTTATTCAATTTTTTAAACCTAAATTGAAGTGTGGAGGTGATTGTTTTGTCTCAACCTAAAATCATGAAAAAAGCCTTTTGATTCTCCAAATCGCTATAAAGCGTGAGAGAAGCGCATACGTCCTTTTTCAATGAGGTTAGTTCAAGTAAGCCTTCACAAAAAACAAAGTTGCACTTGTTCTTTTTAAATCCACAAAGAAAAATGTGAGTTCTTTTTAAGCACCAAAAGACAAGTGAGAGACATTTTGTTCAATTTGTTAAGCAAAGAAACAAACTCTAGTATGTTGTGATCCTAATGTTCGTTTTAGCTTTTTGCAAGAAATGGAAACATTCTTTCTAAACCCAAATGAAATTAGTGTCCTAAAAATGAAGTGATAACAATTTCTTAAAAGTTTTAAGCAAACACTAAAGTGTTCAAAAACACTTTGATTTGATGAAACATCATCATCATGTTTCTCCTTCCTTCGTTTTCAATTTCCAACCTACAAGGGAGAAAAACAAGTCAAATTCTGGAAAATACAGAGATTGAAAAGCAGAAAACAGAAGACAAATTGATCATTAATCAAAGAGCATGTGCTAAAATTTAATTTCCACTTTTTACTCCCTGCTAGCGACGCAACCCGTGATTGCGTCAGAGTTTGATTTCTCAGTGATGCCCTCACAGCGCCGCTTACCAGTCAGCGTCGCTCTGTGTCAGGACAGTGAGCTCAACTATGTCACAGTTTTTCCCAGCGTCACAGTTTGGTCTTTTTCAAAATTCCTACGAGTCAGGCAGTCAAGTGGAGAAGTTTATAATTCAATTTTTTTTTTGGCGGGATGATTCCAACGTTGTACTTTGAGTTTCCCGCAGTGCTATATAGCGATGTTGAAGAGACAGCAGTGCCAAAACAGCGACGCTGAGCTCCCAGCGTTGGAATTTTTTGTGTATGAACAAAAATGCAAAAATTTGTGAGAAAAGTGATAAAGAATGATATCCAACCCTCCTTCTAGCACCAAATGTGTGAACCCCAATCCTAGTACCTGCAAAACAACAAGAATAAACAAGTTAAACAAGAAATTGCAAGCTAAAACAAGGATTCCCCATGAAATCCATTTGCAAACTTCAAATTAGGAAAGAAAACAATGAAGAACACAATAAAACAAGAAAATGTAGATTCAATCCTAATTAGAATAGCAAACACATGATCCCATGGGGGAATTAGTGTCAATTTGATGTGAAAATTGGCCCTTTCCCAATTCCTAAGATGCAAGCTTGATATGTTGATGATGATTGATCCACTTTGTTGATGAAAGATGAGAGATCCAAGCCAAAAATCTGCAAAAACTTAGCTAAGAACTCAATGGTGATGGATGAAAATGGCTAAATATTTTAGCATAATAAGTTTGCATAATTTTTGGATGATAAAATGAGGATATGCGCTCTTTATTTATAGAATTCCAAGATGAATGAATGTCCAAATTTGAGCAATGTGTGACTAACATTTATCTAATGGCATGATGCCACTTGTCAATCTATGAATGGATGAGGGATGTGCAAGATTTGTGGATTGTGCCAATAAATGCATATTTTTAAATTTCAAATTTGTTGAAATGACTTGTAAGAGGGAAGGGAAAATGAAATAAATGCCACTTGGCTCAAGGAAAAGGACATGTAAGATGAAGTTATTGCCTTGTTGGATGTACATGTTGACTTAGAATTTTTGAATTCAAATTTGGAGAATATTCCAAAAGATGCCTTGTGAAGAAAATAGAGACTTAATAAATGAATTAAATCTATTTCATGTGCAACTTGCAAAATCTAGAGGATGGGACATGAGATGAGGGTGATCCCACAATAGTAGTTTAAAATTTTTGGCCAAATTGGACACTAAAATTATTATTTTTAACTAAATCTTCACATTCAGGCACCTATAGCGGCTAAACCGTGAGGAATTTGAAGATAATGCAAACTAGAGTCTCATCACATTTTGTTTGTAGATTCTAAAACTATTTTTTTCAAAAAATTTGGAATCATATTGCACTTATTTTTCTAGCTCCCACGAAAATTGGTTTTTTTCAAAAAACAACATTTTTAAAAAGTGATGCACACCGTATAACACAAATTTTTTTCCATGAAGGATAAAATTATAATTCTTTCGAATTTGGATTTGTAACTCTGATATCTAGTGCTTCCACTTGGTTAGATAGGTTTTTATTAAATATTTTTTCTTTAATCAAGTTTCGAAGTCAAACCAATTACAATTCAGACATAGCGCGACCGTATAACGCATAACTCTTTTTGTATATATCGAAATTCAATTTTATTTTTTTTGTTGGATCAAGGACTTCAATATCTGGTGCACTCATATTTTTAATTTTTTTTTTTTAATAATCTACTATTTTTCCACATGTGCAGAACAAAGACCTTCATTTCCGGTGAAGAACCTATGTTTAATAAAACTAAAAAAACAAATACATAATAAAATCAAAACATATTAAAATTATATTCATTGGATAGCTCGTTCTGAGGATTATCTAATTCCAGAAGGGTTTTTGAAGAATTCTCCATTTTCATCCTCAACCCGAGCTCTGAAGAGTAAAAAAATAGACTTTTTTTGTGTCTCAGGAGAGGGATGAGGGGCAAGGGGGGCTCAAATGAACCCCTAGGGGTTCGAACGAACCTCTTCAAGGAGGTTCGCACGAACCCCCTTTGCTATGCATTTGTTTTGTTTTTTTGGTGGCCAAAATTTAAAGTGGTTCGCTTGAACACTGGTTCGAGTGAACCCCTAATGGGTTCGGTCGAACCAGTAGGTTCGTATGAACCCCCAAAATCACTTTTTTGCTTTGGGGTCATTTTTTGTGAGTTTTCCTTCCTCACTTGAATTGTAAACCACTATTATGGCTTCACCCATGAGATTAAATTAATCAAGGGTTAATTAATTTAATGAGAGAGGTTAGATAATGTGACCTACTTGACTCAAATTTATGGATTTATTTAAATCAAATAAGAGAGGAATATGATAAGAGATTAATTAAATAAGGATTTTGATTTATTTAATTAAAAGAGATGGTGTTAGATCAAATTAAATAAGGTTTTGACTTATTTAATTTAATGGATAGACTTTAGAGATTTAATCAAATAAGATTAATTATTTAATTAAATAGAGATAATTAGATTAGATGGATTCATTTAATTAACAAAGAGAGTGACTTAATTAGATAAAGTGATTTATTTAATTAAGCGATGAAAGTTGATGAATTTAATCAGATAAGGAGATTTGATTAAATGGTAAGACCAAGGGATGATTTAGGAAGAAACGATGTTAGTAGGCCGGGATCAAGTGCACAACGTTAATCAGTATATTTTATGTGTCTACAATGAGATCAAAATATTTTCTAGGTATCCTTGATGACATCAATGATGAGGATGAGGTACTTAGTAAGCAGCTCGAGAGGATTGTTGGATTGGGGAATGTAATGACAGACACTCTACAAAATGCAAATAGTTATGCCCAGGATAAATACATTGATCACATATCAAAGGTTAATTTGTTCCTTGCACAAGTTGTATGAGGATGTAGTCAGAGTTTGGTCGTTGTGGATGCATTAACATGTACTTGAGCCTTGAAAAGATCTTAGGTGGTCACAGGTGCTTTTTGATGATTAACGGATTGTGGTGCATCCAATAATAAACTCTTTTTAATTTTCTATGTTATGTTAATTATGATTTAGTTAAGAAATGATGTAACTTTTGTGAACGGACCTAAAGCTTGTTGCTTCCCGTACAAATAGGGAAACCAAGGTCTGATTTTGATCATCATATCATCATCATTTCAATCCATTAGAATAGATACTAGACCATCTCATCCACTTATTCATATCAAAAGAACTCATGTTATGTATGTTTATATTTTGAGCAATATAATGGAGTAGATACATTATAACTCGTAATCCATTTTCAGTGTTCAATTGATGTGTTGATTTTCATGCTCATTTATTGCTTTGTTGTCTCCAAAGTGGTCTTTTCAAGTTGTTTAAACCTGCAAGATTTATCAGGGCACATTTGTTGTTACTGTGTGGATGCTTTGATTGGTTTTTAGTTAGGTGAGAATTAAAGTCCTTTCAAATAATTTACTTTAATTGGTTTGTATTAAGGATTAAAGTCCTGTTAGAGATTGGCACCCTCTTATGGTCTAAAAATCTACGCTTTTGAGACCCATTATATTGCAAATAACTCAAAAATTTAGAAGTCTATGAAACAGTGTATATATTCTATGAAACAGTGTATATATTCTTTTACTTGTAAATATTCTTGTATATATTCTTGTACTTGTATATTCTATGAAACATTCCTTATTTTCTATGAAATAGTATATATATTCTTGTACTTGTAAATATTCTTTTACCGTTATGTCTATTAAAGAAAATAGAGTTTGAATAAAAAATGCTTCACCCTTTTTTGTAAGTGAGTGTGAATTATTGTTTAAGGAAAAATCTTACAGTGTTTACATTTTTATTTTACTAGTTTCAAATCTTCATTTGCTATGTATATAAAATTGTATGTGCTCTTTATCTCTAATGACATAAAACAGTAATGCCTTCAGAATCAGGGTTTTCAATTTCAACACCATCATTGTCCACACTTTTCATATCCTATTCACTTTTAAGTACAATCATCAAAATTTAATTTTTATTTCTTATCCCAGTTAATCTTGATTCCTTTCAAAGCAACACAGTAGGTTGCATGTTAAATTTCAAAAAAAATCTTTGCATTTTTTTGTATATATTATTTTCTCAGTACATCATTATGTAACAACAATTTCACTTCTGAGATATAAAGTAAAAATAAATGAAAGAACATGTTTGCTTTGTCAAGGTAAATGTATGGTGAATACCCTATGTCTTTCACATAAGTGTGCAAGTGACATAAGACATAACTGATTGAATCTGATTTTCTACTGTACAATATTTTTTTTATGTGATTTTTCCTTTTTGTATGTGGATTACCCTCAGAAAGAGACTACTTATCTTTTTTTCAATGAATCCTTTACATTTCCTGTCTACCAAAGGAATTTACTACTTGACAATAGGTTCGTGAACTTCATGCAAATTAAGATTGGTGTAAAATACCATCCCCGCAAATGTTGTTTGGTCTAGAATTATAATGGAAAATAAAAAACTTGCTAGGAGAATAAAATAGGTTTTCAATTGTCCAAGTACAACATAATATTACTGAAGCATTTTAAAGTTTAGGCCATAAGAATCATCCTTTTTTAAACATGGATTGCAAATAATTCTAAAAATTTAGAAGTCTTGGTCATTAACATTATTGTTTGCTACAATGTCATCCAGTGTATCATTGTCAATGTTCATATGTTCTTTCAAGTATTTAATATTATCAGCATCCTCATCTTGACCTGCATCATCTTCATCATCATTGAAATTTGACTGTAGACCATCTATATTGTTACCAGATGTATTTGGATCATCATTTTCTATACCATCCATATTATTATCTTCCATAACATCATCTAACTCTGGATTGTTGTCTTCTTGTGCCTGAACATAACATCTTCAACATCATCATGGATGTCAATTTCTTCGATTTTCTCTAATCCCTCTCTCTCATTTTGTTGGCCATCATTGTTTTGCTCAGTATCCACTAATGCATCGTCAAATACATGCCTTAATCTTGGATCATAATGTATGAAAAATATTCATTTCGGGTCCAAAATATCTTCATAGAAAAATACCTTCACATGAACGACATACATATATTAGACGTATGTTATAACAATTTTTTTTATTAATAAACACATGTATATATTCGCAATAAGCTATGAATTAATAGATTAATGATCACTACCGCTTCTTGTTTGAGTTAAAGAAATACCTACTCACAATGAATTGGTAGAACATAAGGCTCCTTATCCTCCAGTAGGAATGATGAGAAATCTATAGAAAACAATCATCTATGGGTATCATGTCTTCGTGTCCTCTCAAATGCTTCATACCATCTACACTTAAAAATACAACATTTAAAAGAGTGGTAATCCAAATAAATAATTTCTTGTATTTTCCCAACATATTGTAGATTCCCTTCAATTATATTCTTAGCTTTTGAGCTTGATCGACTGGATTGCTTGAAGTCAACCATGATGCTACAATCGGAGAATAGTCTCTTTATGTCTACACTTTCTACACGATAATGTCGACCATATGCCCACATTGCTGGATATTTCCTCACTTGTGATAGACCATTTATTTCAGTGAAAATAAATATAATGACGAATATTAAAATAGTTAATACTGTCAAAACTGTAAGGAAACAACATTTTGTAAAATTCCAACTATACCTTTCTTTCACATCCTCTAGACATGTTGATTTCATCTTCTGTTATGTTGGAATCTGTACCTGCATCTTCTATTTGACTTTGAATTTGTTTAGTAACCCATTCTAGTGTGCAATATTTTCCCCATTCCCCAAGTAGATGAGTGGGAAGTGGAGTATTCCTTGGGTTTGATCTCTTAAATTGTCTCCTTGCTTCTAGCACTTCTGTCTTTTTATCATACAAATCAATCCATTTGTTCATAAAGTCCATGTGGTACAGAATGAACTTGTTGAGTATAGAAATTTCGTCAACACCTATTACATGTCAACATGTTTATTTCAAACTCCAAATTTCAAGCTATTATTTTGACAAATAAATTATAGAGTAAATTAATGATCTTGCAAGAAAAACAACCACACTGGTCGTGAATTTAATTACTAATTTGTACTTCAACACCAATAGATTGTGCTTTTTCTCCATCAATAATATATGGTGCTCGTTCTTCATCCCAGATGCGTGGGCCATCTTCAAAATCCTTACCAAGCAATTCACACAAAAATAAAAATGCTTCATTCAATGCATACCCTTCAGCCATGCAACCCTCTGGATGTGCCTTTTGTCGGACATATCTTTTAAGAGTTTTTATATACCTCTCAAAGAAAAAAATCCACCTCGTATATACGACACCCACCAATTCAATATCATCAACTATGTGTATAAGTAAATGGACTTGTAGGTCCATGAAACTTGTAGGGAGCTCCTTCTCAAATACACATACAATTTCGACAATTTCCTTCTTCCACTTTGGCACTTCAGATTCATGGATCTCCTTGGAGGTCACCCACCTAATATAAGAATAGTAAATTCGTATGAACCTTTAGTCATAAATTAAAATGCAATATAATATCTCTATGTCTCTCACACATGAACATTTCATATAACCGCATACCTTGTAAATGTTGACAATCGACTTATGGCATTCCTTAAGTCAATTGTAAGACAGGAATCCCCCCCAATTGCCAATGGCATGATATGCTATCAAACACGTTTATGAAAAGGTCATTAGTAATTTTTTCTCACACAAAAAAATATCAAAATAAATTTAGTGCTCAATCAATGTTACTAGTAAATGTTAAATGCTGATATATAATACCTTCATTAAATTATGAAAATCATGTGCTTTAAATCTTGTGATATGTCCATCAATTATAAAAGCTTTAGCCAATGATGACCCATAGCCAGTAGGTGTCCTTATTGAATGCATGACATTTTTTAGTTGTTCTAGCTCTTTATTTTTTTCAAAATACATGGAGCTTCTGCATATGTTTCATTTTCCTTGTTTGGCCACAAATGTTTTCTATCAAAATTGGTACGTGAAAGAGCAATATCTCTCCTCGAAGACAAGGTGTCCTCTTTTCCTGATATGTGTCAAAATATAGAATCTGGGACATTTTTTAAGATGTGCATAGGATCTAATAGGTGAGATATTAATAGATCCTTCCAGTAAGGGAGCTCATAAAATATGGATTTCCTTTTCATTTCTTCTGGCATATTAACTACAACTTGTTCTGGTTCTTCAATTGAATCACCCCAATCAAAAAAATCCTCCCAAGCTTTCAATTCAGAATCTTCATACTTCTTAAGCCAATCACCTGGACCCATAATCATGGGAGGGCCTCTATTTTCAACTTTTCCATCAAATTGATTCTTCAGGCGATTTCTAAACCTATGATCTAGTGGTAGAAAAACCCTGTTGTTTGCGTAAAGAAATTTATGTAGATCTTTAGAATACCGCCCTTGAAATTTTTTTGCACATCTTGGACATGAAAATATCCCCTTTTTTTTAAGCCCTTCAATTCAATAAGTAATGTTAATAACATAAAAAAAAATAGTATAAAACTAAGTATGAAAGTTGGGATGAAAATAAATTATGAGTGTAAATACGTAAATATTTTATCTTACAAGAACAAACACCAAGTCATGGGAGATCATGAATAGTCCAACATAGCACACCATACAACATGAAGGACATATTTTATGGAGGAAGTGATATGTCATAAATTCTTATGCCTTTCCATAGCAATTGCATCTCATCAATAAAAGGCGCAAGATAAACATTCATGTTTTTAACTTGATGCTTTCCTGGAACAATGAGATTCAACATAAGGTGCTCCTTTCTAACACTCATCCATGGGTGAAAATTGTATACTATCAATTTGACAAGCCAAACATTATAATTTGAGCTCAAGAAAGAGAATGGGCACGCTCAATCAATTGCAAGACCAAACCTGATACTACGAGGTTCATCTTTGAATTTTGTTGGTCATTTTTCCTATATGTGTTTCATTGCTTTTGAGTCGGCTAGAATTCGTATGAATCCATCTTTACTCATGTTCTTTGCATGCCAGTCCATCAATAGTGCTAGTGAATTGCAATGAAATATTCATTGAAGTCTAGGTATAATTGGCATGTGATGTAAAACCTTCTTCGGAACTGTAGGACCTTGTACATTTGTACGATATCTCTTCTCTTTGTATACAAGGAATTCTACCTTTTTTTGATATTCATCTCTATATAAAATGCAATCATTTTTACATGAATGAATTTTCTTATATTCAATCCCCAACTCAACCAACAATAGACGTGCCTCTCTGCAAGTTGATGGCAACACATTCTCTTCAGGGAATATTTTAGTTTTTAGTGCCCTGTAATATTTCCAGAGATTAAATCAATTGAATGTTTGAATTATGATGAACATGTTTGATATGTCAATATATATTAGGACTGTTTATATACAATATATGGTTTTAAAATCCCCTTAAATAAATATAAACGAAGTTGATGAATGTTTACGAATTATGTACACCAATTGACAATGCAAAGTAAGAAATAGATTTCAACTCGCTTCAGTAGGGTAGTGAATCCTTTTTATGACCAACCAAATAGTGACTTGATTTCTAATAATTTTAATGTGCATGCCAGTTTTGAGGTTCTACTTGCACCCGATTTGAACACGGGTGTCTTCGCTGCTTGCTTGATGGAGTCTTTGATGTTGTTATCATCAACATTATGTTGGTGGCAATTACCCTTGCTATCATCATTACTATCAACCATATCATCATTATTGCCATCATTATTTCCATCCACAAAGAAACTTGTAAGCATTTCATTCAATCCTTCTTCATGCACTGCATTTTCACTATCATGATCATCATCATTAAGGCTAGGTGGCATGTCATCAGTGTATGTGACTCTCATCAGCTCTTCAAATTTCTCAGGTGGTAGTGTTCTCTTCAATCTTGCTCTTCTCACCCTGGTATGGTTTAAAGGATGGTTTGGATCATCCCATCCAAATATTAATAACCTAGTTGGATCTTGAGTATTAGTATGTGTTTCATCAAATGCAAGCATTATTTAATGTTTGGCAACAATTGGATAAATCATAAATGTATCGATTTCAAAGAAATATAATTAAATATGGCTTAAAAAATAAAAATATAAATTGTATGAACATATATACATCAATTGAATAATGGAACATTATTTTATATACTACCTTTTTTATACAATAATTTAAATAAAACACAATTTTGACAACATAGTTTATTAAACATCAGTACACACTCATTTATTATTCTTTGGTTGTAATCGATTGTAGGAGGCATACTACCAATTGGAAGCTCATCATATATGCAATGTCTTTGTACAATCGCTCGTTTGAATTGTTTCTTTCCACGACATACAAAACAACCACAAAAAATAATTTTCTCAAAATATTCATCCCATGTACTATAGTCCTGACGTACCTCTTCTTTAGTGTATTAATTTGTTGTGTCTGCAATATCGATTGTCATATCCTCTTCCACCCACTATCGTCTACGTGATTTAACAATTTTAGGTCCATGTCCACATACATATCTTCTTCTTTTGCTAGTTGAATGCTCAGGCTCTACATTTTCTCCAATCTCCATGTAAAATAATCAACAACATGGATTAATTTATGTCAAGATTGGATAATATATTATAAATTTCAATAATACTATGAAAAAATATGGATGTATCACAAAATTCCATTAGATCATTTTTTCCTAAGTTAAGTCAAAATTTGAGTACCTGATGTCCCGCTTCATCCATTGTGTCCTCATTTTATATGACACGATTTGTTGCCATGGCCTCGTCTCACCCCTATAATACACAACATAGTAAATAATGTTAGTACACCAATTATATCATTTCAACGAGTATGTTATCCAACACAAAACCTCACTTTAGTAATATATTTGACATATTGATATCTCGTCTATGTTGTAGCATTTGTGAATTCATAAACACCTTCCTCCTTTGGTTGAGGTTGCTTTCTCATCTTACCTCTATTGTATCCACAGATTCCATTGTCTCATCTATTTCCACCCACTTTCCTCTCAGCGATTTAGTATTTCTACACCATCCACGTCCTCTCTCCATGGCCTCCTCTGTGAATAAATTTTTTTCCATAGAAGATTTCACCACACTACTGCCGAGAAGGAAGAAGCAACTTGCAAGACCATAGTAAAAACCGCTCTACTGCACCGAGCTGATGAATGAGCCGCAGGACAAAGATGGTCACCGCACTACCGCATGCCAATGGTAGAAGACTTAAGGGAGTCACTGTAACACCGCCAGGAACAGAAGGAAGACTCGTGGGCTGCCATAGAAGCTTTACCGCACTACCACCAAGAAGGATGAAGCACCTTGTGGGACCACGATAAAAACTGCTCTACCGAACCAAGCTGATGAAGGAGCCACGAGATAGCGGTGGTCACAAAAACAAGGCAGGAGTTGGAACTATTTCCAACACTCTGGATCCTGTGATACACAAAAATGAAAATAGTCACTATACAACAATGATAGGCATTGAATTAGGCACACTTGGTGTTGTCTTAGGCACCCCAAACAAATCACATTAACGGCCAAAATTTGACACTAAAGTTGGCATTGACTAATGCCGACTAAAGTGCCGACTACTGAATCAAAATCAAAAATTTAAAAATTTCCCGCATGAAGGAAGAAATCAGATGACAAAAAGGGAAAAAATGCCTCACTAAGGAAGAGAGCAGGGCGCTACTAGCAACTGATGAGAAATTCAATTTAGTCTGCAACACCATAGGTAATGTTACAATTTTTTTTTCTTGGTTAAATTTGTGATTGTTTTATGTTCTTTGTATTGCATTTGAATTCGGGATTGTTTACTGGTTCATGTCCTAACCTGTCTAGGCAACCTCTAAATTGTCTCATCATTATAAATTGTAAAACCTTTGAGAAACCAACAAAAAAATTTACCCTACCCATTTGAGCTTTGGCTCAAAATATTATAGCACGAAGCCAGGATGCCTCTGTATTCTTTCCCTAACTTTGGTATCAAGGAAATAGTGAACTGCTTGGAAAATATGGGAATTGGGTCGGTCACTGTTGAGCATCTATTGAAAATAAATGCAGAAACCGCTTAGTTTTTCCCAGTCACACCATAGTCACCTATGCCATGAAAAATTCATGCAAGATTGCATTATAAAAGAGTTTTCATGATAAGGATATCAATACTAAGAAAACCCAACAAACATATTTTCGCACAAAACATAACTTTCATACCACAAATTGGATGAAAACTTTCATACCTGATAGTGTGTACTTTGTTTGCCTCCACAGACTAGATGAAAATAATTTTCCCTAAGTCGCCTTAAAATGTCAAGCAATAGAAGGAAGTGAGCATTTTCAGAAGACTCTGGCCACAATGAGGTAATTCATTGTCAATTTATAGATTTGTAAATGTTTCCATTGTTTCTTTGAATTTTACTTTTTAGTTTTTTATTTCTAAATTTAAAAGAAGAAATATAATTTAAAATATATATATAGGGATATGAGACTGACAAAGATAAAGAGGAATTGTAGTTTTTAGTTTTTTATTTCTAAATTTAAAAGAAGAAATATAATTTAAATATATATATAGGGACATAAGACTGACAAAGATAAAGAGGAATTGGCTTCCATATTGGGGGTAGAGGCAGTGAACAAATTTGTTAATGTGGACTGGACAACGCTTGCTAGTTACATAGAAAAACAATCTTGTAACGCCCCTTAAACATTGCAAACAAATCAATTGTGTCAAAGGGAATCAATCAATTCCCCAACTAGTTCTGGATCGAGCAAAAGATCCAGGAGGAAATCAGTGACAGTAAACTCTAAGAATGTGGAACAGGGAGTAGAGACTTCCAATGTCCTAGCCACTCCTGGGACATAGACTTCTTCCACCACACCATGTTATCAATCTTACATTGGTAGCTACAATACGAAGATAGAATACGAGGTGGTTTCAGGGGAAGTCTAAATGATGGATACTGGGAAAATGTTTGTGAATAGGTTGAAGGAATCATGCCTTCAATAGTTCAAAGACCATCTACATTTTCCATTCTCACAAATACCCATGCAACTGAAAAAAGTAGTTATCCATGACATGGAGACTGATTTTGGCACAATTTGTTCTATAAAGAAGATAAAGCTACAAATGTCTCAAAACTGCAAGAGATTTCGGTGCAACCAAACAAAGAAGATAACAAAAATCCCTCCTGAGCTAAGGCAGAAAAGAAGGCCTATTGATGTAAGTGTGAAAGTATGGAAAGAGCTTGTAAAAGCATATGAGAAGTTTGATGCACGGAGGAAGTCCGATGAGGAGAGTACGCAAGTATTTGAATTTTCTCATAAGATTATATCAAATTTATTAAACGATATTTAAATTTTATTTGTGCATAGTTAAATTGAATTAGTATATGTTTCAGGACAAGGCCTCCAAGGCTAGGCTTCAGAAACTTCGTGTCACGCATCGCAGTGGCCAGAAATATTTACAGGCCTTGATTTGTACATTTGTAAGTATATTTAATGTTAAATGATTTTTTTTTTTTTTTTCCTTGGAAAAAGTAAATGATTGCATATTAATTAGTTTAACTAGTCCATGTGCCATGTTTTGATAGGAGGAGAAATATGGCTGCCATCCAAAGCAATTTGAAAAGAATATGTTACAAAAAAAAAGTGGAACGATTTTGTAATCTGGATGGAGAACGAGGTATCAATAGTTGAGTTTCAATAACTTAGTTGGATATTGTTGTGTTAATATGTCAATTTGCATCTCTCGTGTTGAGTTGTTTATTGATGCATAGGATGAGTAAATAGAGCTCAAATCTTCAAGATGACCGTTTATGTGCATGAATAAATAGTAGAAGGATGTAGATGAACTCAATTCATCTAACTTTTTGCCTCTTGGAGGGAATTCCTCTTGAATCTCTAATATCAAATGTGTGAGACTTCCCTATAGCTTTTACATTTCGTTGCCACCTTTCCCCTTCATTGTCATACTCGTCTCCTTTTTCCTTATCTTCATTTCTGGCTTCAACTTCTAATTCATCCCGTGTTTTACTTTCCTCCTCTTCAGAATATTATTCTTCTTCTTCATCCTCCTCTAACTCCACAAGAGATTCATCTTCTGAACCTTCCTCATCTAATTTTGATTCCTCTTCTACATCAAAGAGTTTGTATCCTTGATCTGAATCTTCTGAATTATCAGAATCCAAATCACTAGCTTCCATATTCAAAAATTCCCAACCACCATCTTCAATAAATTTATCTGGATCATTAGTAATAGTCTTCAAAATTGGCCACCAATTCAAGTTAATTATGCTTTCATAATACTTTATATCCATGGAGTTCAGCCATTCCTTGATGCCATGAAGCGAAGATTGAGGAATGGCGTACATGCGGAGTACATCCTGCTTGAAGTCTTTGAAAACAATAGCCATATCAAATTCCTTTTATCCAAGTCCTACTCTCTCAAGTTTAACAATTCTCAATCTCACTAATAGCGATTACTAAGGTAATTCCACCAACTCTACCAAACAGTTTACCATAGGAACATTAAAAGTAGAGGCTTTGAAAGGAACTCAATGAAAACCAAGCTCTCTAAATGGTATATCAAACTCTAGTTCAAAATATTTTAGATGAGGTTGCTCCCATAGCTCTCTTACTCACCTAAAAAATCCTTGAAACTCTAACTTCTTAACATTCAAAAGATAAATGGAATGTCCTCAACACCCAGTAGAGCTATCAAAAAAATCTAACTAAAAACACAAACGTGCTCCCGCACACAATGGCCTAATGGTTGGTTGTCATAGAAGTCAAACTACCGAAGTAACAACACTAATTGAGTTAACATATATGCATCATTTGCGTAAACAACTGAAATGCGTAACAAATTTTTATCATACATTGAATTTTGAGATGCGTTGAAATAATTAAAAAAAAACATGTTTTGGGGAAAATATCAACAGCATGGGGGAAGAAAGCATTAACCCTAATAAAAGCATTTTTTGTTGTTCTTGATACACCATCTATAAGTTTTCCTTGAATGAAAGTACTGAATTTCTATATGTTGTACCCCTTTAATGTCCTACATGTTACAAATATGGAATAACAATGCACAACTTTGTATCAATTCCAAAGGTCGTTGCATTCTAAATAAGGGTAGCCAAACTTGATAAGGATGTAGTCACTATTACACATATTGACAATCCAAAATAGTCATGTAAAGACAACTGCCTGTGAAAACCATAATCAATCAAATTATGCACATTCAAATCTAAGTTTGAAAACTTGCATTTCAGTCCAAGCATATAAGTCCTTGTTGAAGATTGAGGGTGTCAACAACAAAGCTAGAATAGCTCTCCTTAAACCATAGCTAGTTTTAAAGTGCAATATTTCCAAATTCAAATCCACTTTTCAACTAAGGAAATGAGGTAGGATTGTCAGGTGCTACCTCAAACAGAGAAGGTCATAGAAAACATTGAAATAGAAGATCCAATAAGTGAGACGACATAGCTGTAGACCATAGATAATCAGAATTCTTGCAATGCACAGATGCTTGTGATACAAACAAAAGGTGCTTACACATTGGCTGAATATATCCTCATTGAAATGACCAGAAAGAAATTTCAAATTTGTAAGTAAACTCTGACAGTCAAGAAAAATAGTCATAAAAATTAGAAGTAAACTTTGGCAGACATGTAGGTGAACTTAATTCATCTGACTTTATGCCTCTTGGCAGACATTAAGATCTCCCCTCCTAAATTTTGGACCACATCCATTACCTCCACATAAAACTGGATATCCTTGGTCTTCTTGATTCCCATGCCATGATATGGTTATGGAAATCAAAATGAAGCAAAGTTATCATCTCCTTCTCCATTGGTTGGAAGAATGCATGCTTAATGATTTGATACATGATATCATCTCTCTCTTTTGCTCTCATGGTTGAATAACGAAATCCATTATGGTGGGCCTCTAGAGTTCCAGTCATCTTTCATCCTCTTCCACCAAATTTTAGTCTGATCCACACATCTGCCAGCCTAATTGGCTTTGTTTTTGAAAGCTAAAGTTTCTCTTGAGTCACCATTGTAGCTCTCTCTACCTTTTCAGACTCTTTCATTGCTACAGATCATCTCTGGGATTTAATCATTTGTACCACATGGTTGATGTGCTTTGAATCCTTGCATCTAAAGGAAATTTCCTTAACATAAATACTGCTAGGGAATTTCAATGTTTCCATTGTAGTTCGCATTAAAGTTGGTACCTGCAACATTGAAAATTATCCTTATATAAAAATTCCCTCCATCTTGTTGGCTTGTAACACTCTTGATGGTGGCTACATGAAATTTGATTCTCATTCCTCTTCTACATCAAATGGTTCATATCCTTGATCTGACTTCTGAATTATCAGAATCGAAATCACTAGCTTCCATATTCAAAAATTCCCAACCACCATCTTCAATAAATTTATCTGGATCATTACTAATACTCTTCAAAATTGGCCACCAGTTCAAGTTCATTCTGCTTTCATAATACTTTATATCCATGGATTTCATCCATTCCTTGATGCCATCAAGTGAAGATTGAGGAATGGCGTCAATGCGGAGTACATCCCGCTTGAAGTCTTTGAAAAAAATAGCCATATCAAATTCCTTTTTCCCAAGTCCTACTCTCTCAAGGTTAACAATCTCAATCTCACTAATAGTGATTACTAAGAAAGGTAATTCCACCAACTCTACCAAATAGTTTACCATAGGAACAATAAAAGCAGAGGATTTGAAAAGAAATCCATGAAAATCAAGCTCTCTAAATGATATATCAAACTCTAGTTCAAAATATTTTAGATGAGGTTGCTCCCATAGCACTCTTACTCGCTTGAAAAATCCTTGAAACTTTGTATTTATTTTATTTTTTGTGTCCCTCTCTTGCTATTCTTCCTCAATTTCATCAAGATCATACATTGACCTTCTTTCCCCTCCTAAAGTTTGGACCACATCCATTACCTCCACATAAAACTGAACATCCTTGGTCTTCTCGGTTCCCACACCGTGATATGGTTATGCAAATGAAATGAAGCAAAGTAATCATCTCCTTCTCGGTTGGCTAGAAGAATGTGTGCTTAATGTTTTGATACATGATATCAGCTCTCTCTTCTCTCATGGTTGAATAATTAAATCCATTATGGTGGGCCTCCAGAGTTCTAATCATCTTTCTTCCTCTTCCACCAAATGTTGGCCTGATCCACAAGTCTACCAGCCTAATTGGCTTTGTTTTTGAAAGCTGAAGTTTTTCCTGACTCACCAATATTAGCTGTACTTTTTTGAAATTTTATTATGGTATGTGTAATTTGATATGATGCAATATGATTATGTTTTTGTCTCATATGTTGTAATATTAGATATATAACAGAAAAATAAATTATTGCATGAAATAAATAACAAATTTTCATTTTAAATTTTTTTTTTTGCAGAACACGGGTCTTCCAAAAGATCAAGATGATCGTCAACATGATATAGATCCACAAAATATTGGTTATGTCGGTACATATCACATGGAAGAGGATGATGATGATGTAGATACAAAAGACACCAAGGTCGATGACGGCGACAGCGAGGGCGACGACGGCGACGGCGGCAACGGCGACGGCGGCGACAACGACGACGACGGCGACGGCGGCGATGATGATGATGATGACGACGACGATAATGATGATGATGGTGGTGGTGGTGGTGGTGGTGGTGGTGGTGATGATGATGATGAGACAGTTGGTGATAGTAACCAATGACATTCATGATCATATAGACTGCATCATGGATCATTATCGATAAATCATTATGATGACTCTTTTCATGGTTACTATCATATGTATCATTTTCACAACCTATAGTACTATATTGTTGAGTTGTATCATATTGACATGTATCATTTTCACTATATCATTTGGACATGTATCATCTTGACTTGTATCAATTTGAGTTACATAATTTATCAATTTTATTTTTATCATTTTTACATGTATCATTTTCACTTATGTCGACTATTGGACATGTATCATTTTGACATGTTTTTGATGTACTAGCATATTTGACTTTCACTTGTTTTAGTTATATATGATGATGATCTTATCAGTATTGACTTGTCAATTTATATATATTAAAAGTGGTCAATGATTTATGGATGGATATTTATTAAGTATGATGATTTTAATTTACTGTTCAGGATGGATGTCAAATTCAATTAAATTATAGATATTTGACTCACTTATTTTAATTATAGATGATCATCATGTTACAATAATTATATTGTTATTTAATCATATGAGTTAAATAATTAAATTACTTACTCTATAATCATATGAGTTATTTAAAAGGCACAATATATTTAACTAATTAAATTGAAATAAAATATATTAAATTAATAAATGGAAGCAAAATGAGAAGCATTTTTAGAAGCAAAAAGGAAGCAACAATGGAAGCCAAACTAGAAGCAATCTTGGAAGCAAAATTAGAAGCAAAACCGGAAGCAAACCTGGAAGCAAACCTAGAAGCAAAACTGGAAGCAAATATGGAAGCAAATATGGAAGCAAATTTGGAAGCAAAACTGGGAGAAAACCTGGAAGCAAAACTGGAAGCAAAACTAGAAGCAAACTTGGAAGCAAAATCGGAAGCAAAACCAGAAGCAAAACTGGAAGCAAACCTGGAAGTAAAATCAGAAGCAAAAGTGGAAGCAATCTTGGAAGCAAAACCAGAAGCAAAATTAGAAGCAAAATCGGAAGCAAAACTAGAAGCAAAATCGGAAGCAAACTTGGAAGCAAAACCAGAAGCAAAACTGGAAGCAAAACTAGAAGCAAAATTGGAAGCAAACTTGGAAGAAAAATTGAAAGCAAACCTAGAGGCAAAACTGGAAGCAAAACTGGACGCAAAATTAGAAGCAAAACTAGAAGCAAAAATGGGAATAGACATGGAAGCAAAACCGGAAGCCAAATTAGGCGCCAATTTTGGCGCAATTTTCGTCGTTACTTCCTAGCGCTATTTTAGGCACTAACGGAGGCACCATGATTTTCTAACGCTAATTTTGGTGATAAATCCGGCAGAAAAGTTAGCACAAAATTCGATGCCAAACTGACCATGTCTGTTTGCGTCGAGTTTAGCGCCAGCCAAATTGTTCAATTCATGTACTCAAAATACACTAAAATTTGGCACTAATTTCCTATTGTGCTATTGTGTATAATGGAGAACCCTATGTTCTATAATGGAGGACCAAGTTTCCTATAATGGAGAACCAATGTGTTCTATAATGGAGGGCCAAGTGTCTTATAATGGAGAAAAACAATGTGTTTTATAATGGAGGACCAAGTCTCCTATAATGGAGGACCATGTCCTATGATGTACTTATTTGTAAGTATGAATTTAATTAATCTTTAATATGCACATACCTTCACCACGATGGGAGAGGGGAGATTTTCCAAAGGAGTACAACGAGCAGGCCTCTTCTAGGTATGCCACTAGGGGGACAAGATGAGCCCACAAAGGGCCAAGGGGGTACTGCCTTGGTACAAAAGGGTATTGCCCTTGGGCCTAGGAGAGTTGGCTACTAGGACACCTTTCACAATCTCACTTCCCCTATCGTGGTGTAGCAATATAAAGGGATCAATCACAAAGGAATGGAAGAAAATGGAAGGATGAGGGATCCTCACTAGGCCACCTCATATGAATGGCATGTGACACATGAGGTCAAGGAGGCCACCTCATATGAATGGCATGCACCACATGAGGTCAAGGAGGCTAAGATAGCCCTTCCAACCACCCTCTTCCATGCTCCCCCATGATTGAGCATCCTCAAGATGGAGTAATAATCAGATTAGTATATTTACCTTAGAGTTACTAATGTTAAATCATGATATCATATTTATGAAGATATTATTGTAATTTATTTCTAACTTGTTTGTAGGGATTAGATTGAAACCCAAGGTACTCTTTAAGGATTTAGGGAAAATTTAGGGCGTTCCCAATTAGGGACACTACAAGTGGTATCGGAGCAACACCTTAAAATTACACATCTTAGATTATGATTGCTTGAGGGCAAACAATCTTAGGTGGGGTGGAATGTCATGTCCTCAAAATAGAACATTAAAATAATTGTGTTGAGATACAAATAAATAAAATAAGTGTCAAATCACGTATTTACAAATATTAAAAACTTAATATTAATATAATTATAATCATAATATAATATTATAAATATTAACAAAATAATTATTAGCAATTTAAATACAATTATAATTATCATAAATAACATTATAATTATAAATATAATATTGACAATTTAAATATCATTAATCTTTGTAATATATAAATATATTACAATTTTGTATTGACAATTTAAAAGAAACTAATATAAAAATAATAATAAATATGTTAGCAAGAAACATTCAATATAGCCTACATTATCACCAGCACCATCGCATAAGACAAAGGAAATAGACGGGCTTATTAAGGCAGCAATTCCTAATACATATTAATACCAAGGTAAAGCAGCGATTGGGGAATTAAAATTGTTTGAGTAGGAGCAGCGATAAAATCATTAAGAAAAGGCACCATCCTCCAAAGCAAAAAGATACGACTCTCTAAAAACCATCATATCTCTTCTCCAAAGTGGGAGGGATATAAGATGAGATCTTATAGGAGGAAGAAGGTATCTATTTGAGGGAATAAAAAAATAGAGAAAAACACAGATTAGCCAACAAGATTTGTAAGTTAGTGTATTTTGTGGTAAGAACCATATGAGGGATTAATGTAGTGCTTAAATATAACCAGTATTTATGCATCTTGTTCTTTGTGACTTATGATTTATTATGTATTGTTTTATGCATATTGTTTCTTGTAACTTATGATTCATTATGTATGGCTGATATGATTATTTGCAAATCTAAGTTTGGTGAAATTACTATGTGTGTATTTACATCATGATAGAAGAAGATGGATTGCAAAGAGAGTACAACAATGGGGTCCTCTTCTAGATACGCCACCCAGGGGGGGACGGGGGGGACATGGTGAGCCTACATGGGCAAAAGGGGTACTTGCCTTTTTCTCAAAGGGTATAGCCTCTGGGTCTAGAAGAGTTGAGCCACCAGGATATCTTTTGTAACCTCATTCCCCGATCATGGTGTAACCATTTAAGGATTTTAGGGTACTTGATTGATTTAATGATTGACCATCTTACAACAATGGGTTCCTCTTCTAGATACGCCACCTAGAGGGGGACGGGGGGGACATGGTGAGCCTACATGGGCAAAAGGGGTACTTTCCTTTGTCCCAAAGGGTACTTCCTTTGTCCCAAAGGGTATTGCCTTTGGGTCTAGAAGAGTTGAGCCACCAAGATATCTTTTGTAACCTCATTCCCCAATCATGGTGTAACCATTTAAGGATTTTAGGGTACTTGATTGATTTAATGATTGACCATCTTACATCTTATGATAGTGTTTTTAAACACAATTTTAATCAAATATGCACATACTTTCACCACAATAAGGGGGGAGGATTGCCAAGGAGTATAGTGAGAGGGCCTCTCCTAGATACGCCACCCGGGGGGGGACAAGATGAGCCCACATGGGCCAAGGGGGTACTTGCCTTTGGGTCTAGGAGAGTTGGCTACCAGGACACCTTTTGCAATTCCACTTCCCCTATCATGGTGTCATGAGTTCACTAATATTTAAATATGATTATTTGCTAATTAGTACTACCATGATAAATGGTTATAACCTGATAATCAAAATGATTGTGGTAAATGGTTTCTAATCTATGTGTAGGGCTTCAATCAAGGGGGAAAAAAGGGTACACTCTAACTCATTGTTTATTTAATTTAGAAATTAGGGCATTTACAAATAGGGGACATTACACTCTCAAGAATGGTTGGATTTTGATGATATCAATGGTTGCCATTTTATTTATTCTATCACTTATATTTCTCTATGACCACACCATGCTATCTTTTCAACTTCTACGTGAATTCCTTGCTCAAGAATTAAAAAATATATAAATGAAGAGGAACTTGAATTGTAATAAAACCCATTAACTTTTACAAACAACCCTTATTAACTTTTAGAAATGAAATTTACAACTAATTTTTAGTAACTAACTCTAATTATACAACATTTTAATATTAAATTTTTATAGATAAATATTTATACCATTAATTATAATTTCACTATAACTGATAATTTTTTTATACCATTAATTATAATTTCACCTAACAAATTTTTTTCATGTAACCAGTGATGCTGGCGTGACACGCCCTCTGGTACCATGGGGATGGAGGGGAGACTAGACCTCGTGACCTCTTGCCTGCAACAGGGTGCTTTAGCCAATTGATCTAGGCCCTCTGCCCCACTATACCTAATAATATTGATAATATACATGGTCTCTTAAAATTTATTTTATATTTTAGTCTCTATAAAATTTATAATAATTAAATTTTATGATAATTGAAAACATAATCACGATCTCTTAAAATTTATTTTATATTTTAATCTCTATAAAATTTATGGTTTTTGAAGATTTGTAATAATTTAATTTTATGATAATTGACAAATAATCAAATTAGATTAGCCAATGCCTTAACTACAACTACTAGCAACTAGGTGGGAAAAAGCTACTTGACACTTACATGTTCAAGTTACAAATAATTTACTTTGCACATTCATTTTATGAATGTGGTGCCAAAATCATGATTTTGTCTTCTACAAAGAGAGCATTGAAAACATATTCCTTCAATATTTACTTTGATTTATGGTTTTGTGTCGCTTTTTGGTATTTATATGAAATGTAAATGATAAATTATAAATTTGTCTTTATAGATAATTTATTGAGTTTTATTTCAGGAAGAAGTCTCACTAATTACTACCTTGTAGGGATTGGTATTTATATGAAATGTAAATGATAAATTATATTTTTTTTCTTTATAGCTAAATTTATTGAGTTTTATCTCAATAAGAAGTCTCACTAATTACTACATTGTAGGGATTGGCATATAACATGATTAGCAAAAATGGTTTATTTACAAAATAATATATTTTCTAGTAATGACCTAGGGAAACCTTATGGAGATCTCCTTATTGCCAGCAAAGAGTATCAAATTTTTGGATTGTTGAGGGTTTTCTTGTTTCTCATGGAATGTTGTTGTTTGCATCTTAGTATGGTTTTCACCTGTCTAGACCATGTGTAGTTAATGTATATGTCTTTTGAAATATGTGATATACGAGATTAACTATGTTGGTCAAAATCTTACAAAACCCTCCCTTCCTTTCAACTTTGATGGAAGTCCATACCTTGTTCATGTAGAAACAAAGACAAATTGAAAATAGAGCAAAACCATATGCACAAAAAATTGCTACACCAATATAAACTTTTCTTCAACTTGCTACATAAATAGTTATATGAGACCTCAATATTTAGAGGTATTGATTTCATGCGATGAAATCTAGAAACTAGGTAAGTTTACTAAAAATAAAAATATGCTATAGATAGAATTAATCACATGCAATGCAAATAGAAGTTAATAATATAATTTTGCTTATTTTCAATCAACTCCATGCAAAAATATAGCTAACATTAACTATCTAATTTTTTTGTAAATGCAAATCGCAGAGAAGGCACAATGCATGGTAATGCATGACAGTGAATGACATGTAGAATTGGATGATCAACATCACGCATACCAACATACTCCCCCTTGATGTTGAGTGGACTCACGAGATGATCTTGGAGTTCCAAAAAATTGAACCTTTGCAATTCATTGTGCAACATTACCATCACTCTAGTCTTATAGACCCACTTAGTACACTTCTTGTAGAATTTAAGTACCCATTTACTCATTTCTTTCCCTCTTGAGAGATCACAAGGTTTTCCTTTCCTTTCTCTAACATAAATAGGACTTGTAGTCTCTCAAATTACATAACGCCATTCAATGTGCCAATCATAACAAGTGGTCATCAACCACTTGACTCAAACCTTCAAACCTTGTTTCATCACTATTTCTTTTAACAATTCAGTATTTAGGCTTGTACAACCTTTTGAACATATATGTAACATTTTTCCAACTAGGTCCTGTAGTGTCGTAAATTGTCACCCTTGACAATTTCACACTAGATTTTTCTCCCTCCTAAGTGCATGGACCTAATTGTACATCTAATGTCCTAAATTATGCATTACATGGCCCATTTGGACATTTATTAAGAAATTACATTTACAAAACCAAAAAAAACATTTAATATTTTGATCTCGACACTTTACACCCCGCAAAATAGGGCTAAGAAAAAGTTTCCCTAGGCGGCTTGGTCCCCCTATTTTTCCTCCAAATTTTACTTTGTCAAGGACAACAATTTTCTATTTGAATTTCAAATGTCAAATGTTGGCTATCAAGATTTAATTTTTAGGAAATTAGATTAAATGCATATAAATACCTAGTCATTTTATCATTTGAAAACTAATGAGCATTAAGAAGCAAGAATCGTTAATCAAGAGAACTATCAAGCAATTATTATCAAGTCAAGAGTATTCAAGAGCATATTTATTGCAACATTTCAACATTGAAGCATCATGTCAAGTTTTATGGGAGTTTGTTCATGTTTATGTTATCATTTTGTTTGTGAGGACTAACCCTTGTAGGACATTCAAGAAAATCAAGCTAAAACAACAATCAAGCCTTGAGGAGATTTGTATTCAACTTTAGTCCTTCAAGGAGTTCAAATATGAGTGGTGAGTTGCAAAAAAGTTCTAATTCATCATCCATTTATTATTTAGCCTCTATCCCTCAAAGGGATAAGCTCTCTTTCATCAAATTTTCCATTGTGGAGGTGGAAACACCAACACGGGGTTTGACTAAGGCAAGCCCCTATATGGTACAATCCTTCCTCTCTCTTTGAATGTGCAAGTTTCAAATCTAAAGAGGATTGGAGGAAGATTTAAGATCATTTATTCATTGTTGCATTCAAACCCTACTACTTGAAAAGATACAAAAACTTAGTTATCTCAGCATCTGATGAAGATCTAACAGTGAGATCCAGAGGGAAGAAGGCTTTGATCAAACTCTCGAGGACTATCAAGATAGATTTCAAATTTAGTTAAAAGGAAATGGTCGCCCTAGGTGACTTAGTCCAACAAAATCAACCCCAAATTTGTGTGGCAGGTGCACATGAATCTACCTTTCTCAAATCTAATGTCAGAATTTTTTTTTACAGTTTCTTTGTTGTTCAAAAGTTGCATTTACAGATTAGGTCACATAGTTTCATTAGGCCAATAAAAGTAATTCAATTTCAATCAATTTCCAAGGCATAAAAGGATCAAATTCACAG
The DNA here is from genome assembly GCA_007258455.2 of Sequoia sempervirens. Lineage (NCBI taxonomy): Eukaryota > Viridiplantae > Streptophyta > Pinopsida > Cupressales > Cupressaceae > Sequoia > Sequoia sempervirens. The sequence continues at coordinate 45,927 of VDFB02133236.1, read as the reverse complement.
TTGATTGACTCGCATATAAGGTTTTTAGTCAATCTAATCTCCTTTCCTAATTTGTATCCTAATGTTCTTTTGTAAAAGGATTGATCTTAGGTTTTACACATTAGACCTAAGATCCCTTTATCATCAAAACATTTTGGTGAACCCAACATATGTTACACTTGTTATTTTTTTTATTTTTCAATACATAAAATTTGAAAATTGAATTTAGAACCTAGGTTATTTGAAAATATTGGTGATCAATAATTTTCATTTATGTTAAACAAAACTATCCATTTTTATTAGTTTCTCATCATAAAAATTCGAAAACAATTTGGAAAAAATTGCAAAAATTTTTAGATCTTTTTTTTTTATCTAGGGTTTAGATCTGGGTTATTTTCATTGAGAAAATTAATTAAAAAATTATTTTATTAGTTATGCATACATATTTTAGTGAAGAATATTAAAAAAGTGGCAAAATTACATAGTATTTTCATTCCAAAATATCAAAAAGCATTACTTTTTATATTTTTTGGAAAAAATAGTCAATTACAACATTTAATTTCTGGAAATTATCATTGGAATATATTCAATTTCTCTGAAATTATCCAAATTTGTATGCATGTATGTGATTCATATAGAAAAATTAGGTTTTGGCACATTTCCAGAAATCTATTGACTTTCAGACCTGAAACTCTGAGACATAGGACCCTAAGACATTGTAGATCATTCCAAAATTTAAATGAATTTTATTAAAACACCTACCAGATATAGGCACCTTGGGCACCCTTTTCTAGTCATTTTGAGCTATTTTTTATTATGAAAATCCTTGTGTTTCCTCTGTCCAATTCTGGTTGTTTTTGAATTTTTCTTTTCAAACCTATCTAATTTTGTTGTGCATCACCAATTTTACCTAATTTAGAGCAATACCCCCTTAAAAAAAGGGAAATAACAAGATGTTTTATTTTCAAAAGTCTAGTTTTGATATAGCAAAATATGTCTTGTCTAAAAAAAATTGGGCCACTACCCCAAACCCCAGTCCATACCATCAAAAGGGATATACGTCAACCTTCAGACGACTAATAGTTTTTCTACCTATGAGAACATTGTGATGGAAAAAAATAAAATCATTAACACATTTACTAAGATCACTTTACCTAATCTTCATTCTTTTCCCAACATCTCCCCTACTTGTGAGAGTGTTTTGGTGCAAGAGGATGCAATCATGGACAATCATGACAATCATAGTTGTTCTTCTCCCGATACCTCACCTACTTGTGATGAAGGTATATTGGTGTTAGAGGATCTAATCATTGAGCATCATGAGAATATTGTTTGTTTCTCTCCTAATAATTCTCCCACTTGGGAAGATATTTTGGCCCAAGAGGATGAAATCATTGATATGTTTCTTTCAAAAGATAGTAAGATGGATTTCATAGATGAAGATGCTAAGGTGAACTTAGATCCCCCGTCGATACAAGAGCATCAACAAGTAATTAACTCAACTGAGGCCATAAACAAACAATTGGCTATTAGATCTCCTTTAATTATTGGACCTCCTAAAAGTTTTCTAATTATTGGACCTCCTAAGTTACATATCATTATAGTACCTCCTAAACCTCCTAGCCATATCTTAAACTTTTCAAGACAACTTACTAGTAAGCATGTGTCGCAACAACCAAGTTATTGTGCAGTTTCCCACACATATAACACTAGAAATAATAAGCAAGAAAAAAAAATACCAACATCAATCCCATTACCTTAACCATACCTTCCACCTGCACATAATATTTCAAAGCATAGTGGTAAAGAATATGATCTTGTTGAGTAACTTCATAATACTCCAGCCAAGATTTCCCTTTGGGACTTGATTCAAACATCACCTACATATCATGGGATGCTCCAAGAGGCTTTGTAGAAGATTGTTTTCCCAAATTTTGTTAAACCGAATGATGTAGCCGCCTTGTTTGATTGTATGCAAGTGATAAATTTGGGTATTACATTCCCTGAACATGAATTTCCCTCGCTTGAGATCCAAAATAAACATGAAGCCCCAATGATATTGGTGGTTGTTAATAAAAATGTGTTATGATTGTGAAAAACATGAGCCATAGGATCAAACAACAAACAAAGATACCTTCCATGCAAGAGAGCTACAAGCAATAGTATGCAATATTCCTCAACAAGAAAAAGCTATAAAATTCAAGAGTTCAAGAGTATGAAAGCTCAAGAGAGATAATACAATGAGGGTTGAGTGCTATATAGAGAAACCATAAATGAGAAAGGGATTAAATCATGACAAGTGTCAACATCTCATTCAATGAGATAAAATGATCTAATAATAGCTCTCTAATTAACATATAAAATCACTCCTAAGTTTAGCTTAAGTGCATGATAATAAATTATATTAATAATTAATTAATTATTAGCTAATACATGATTACTCTAACACCCCCCTTAAGATGAACTTACAGAGTAGCTAAAAACCCTAAAAAGAGAATGCATGATGGGTCCCAACAAACAAGGCCTAATAAGGTACCCATGTACAAATAATCTAATCTCTCAAAAATGGAGAAAAGGAGAAAACCTCAAGGGTAAAACTCCTCTCTAAAAGAGAGAAAGGTGAATGAAGGACTGAAAAAGCCTCCAAATGAAGGTGAAGGACTAAGAAGCCTCCAATCGAAACGATGTCCCAAAAAGAAGAGGAACATGTAGAACATCACTAAAGCATGAAGAAGCTATAAACAATTGTCAAAAGATGACTGGTATAGTGATGAAATGAATAACCTCCAAAAATAGGAATACAAGAGCATCCATATGGTAAATTCTCCATCTCATTGAAATGCATGGGTAACCAACCATTGATGTATGCTACATCCAACTAGTACATAGGAACAAGAACTAGATACATAGATCACTCAAACATGAAGCCAAGGAAGAACTAGCACCAAAAATAGAAACTCCCCCATAATGTTGACAAGGGAGACCCAAGACAAGTACATTGAAATTGTGTGAAACCAAGAAGTGCATGTAGGAGAAACAACCTACAAATAAAAGAGTGTGCAAACTAAGGCACACACACATGAGGCAAGAATCTCTAAGATTCATTGTTGTTGTGAAGGGACACTCACTTGACAAAGGTGTGATGGCAAACCAAATGCAAACATCAACCCCTCCATGGCACTTTATATCATAGTGCGAGTACAAAAGGCACAATAGGATGTGAAAAATCCCCAAAATGTAACACCATAATGGCACTTTATCTCAGTGCATCTAAAAAATATAAATTACATGTAAAAGATGTCTATAAATCCAAATAGGACAAAAATCTAGAAATGCGTATAGAAAAGCTAAAAACGAGTCATCCAACGCAAATGAAAAGTTTCCAGGAGCTAAGATGTCCAAGTAATTCACCAAAATGTGAAAAAACAAAAAACTAAATAAAATGTACCTAGAGAGAAATCTATAAAAATTGCATGGATGGCTATGAAGAGCTCTAAAAGACTGTCCCAATGTTGTTGGAATTGTGAAAAATAAAGAAACAATTCAAAATTTATGAGTTTGGGGCTGAAAACAACACCTCTAACTTCAATAGGCTATAGAATGTACCAACAACAACAAAAGGTGATGAGACCCACATCACTAGAAATTTGGTGGAACCATCTTTTTGATAATATCTCATTCACCAAATTTTGATATCGTATGCCCAAGTTATGGCCAAAAGAAGAAAAAAAACACCTCTTTTAGAGTACAAAGAGGGTTTAAGGGGGCCCTACCTAGCAGTTGCACTGCTGACATCATCATGATGTCATGTTGACGTTAGCAGAATATTCCTTGGAATATTCTCTACGTTGGCCAAAAAACCTATTCTCAAAAAAATTGTCGAAATATTTTGGCCGTTCGACTGGAAAACTATGTCAGAATACTATCTACCAGGAAATTTTTTAGTCACCTAAAAATTAAAAAAAATAGAAATGAAAAATTGGGCCACTGTATGGCCTCTTGACGTCAGTGGACACCTGTATAATGCTTTAATAATGCTTAGCGCTATTTAAAGTGCAAAACACGAGGCACAAGATCAAACAACAAACAAAGACACCTCCACGCAAGAGAGCTACAAATAATAATATGCAATATTCCTCAACAAGAAAAAGCTACAAAATTCAATATTTCGAGAGTATGAAAACTCAAGAGAGATAATACAATGAGGGTTGAGTTCTATATAGAGTAACCCTAAATGATAAAGGGATTAGATCATGACAAGTGTCAACATCTCATGCAATGAGACAAAATGATCTAATAATAGCTCTCTAGTTAACATAGAAAATCACTCCTAAGCTTAGCTTAAGTGTATGAGAATAAATTAGACTAATAATTAATTAATTATTAGCTAATGCATGATTAATCTAACAAATTGAGCTTAGGCATACCCTCATAGACAATGGATCAGGTCTTAATGTTTGTAGCATTGACCTTCTAGATAAAACTATTGTGGACAAGAACCTTATAGAGCCTAATGATGTTAATATTCATGGCTTTGATAATGTTAATAAGAAACCATTAGGAGTGATCACACTACCCATTAAGGAAGGACCTGTGATCTTACAAACACCTATCCATTAAGGAAGGATCCATGATCTTACAAAAACCTCTTTCATACAATCTTCTCCTAGATAGATTGTGGATTCATACCATGAAGGGAGTCACGTCTACTCTTCATCATGAGATGAAGTATGAATATAATAACAAGATATGCACAATTAAAGAAGATGAAAAAAGTTATAATTCACAAGTCCAAGATGATCATAACACTTCCAACTCTCTTTTCTCTTTGATTCCAACTTCAAAGGTAGAACCTCTACATGTTGATGATAATCATGATTTTGTTCCACCCACAACAAAATTATTAGATGATGATTGGGGACCGTTAGATTTTACACCTTGTTTCAAAGGGGAATCTAAAATCTCACCACAAAATTCCAAAGAGTCAAACAATGATCATAATATTGCTTCATCTTCAAAAACATGTTTTGGTGATAATTGGGGTTTATTAGATTTCACATCCTTCAGTATGGGAGAGTACAAAATCTCACAATCTAAACCTAAAGATTCATGTGTTTTATCTTGCTCTACATCAAAAAATTCAAAAACATCACCCCATGATGGTAATGGGGGCTCTTTAACTTCCATCCCTCGTGAGTGGAAGATGCCTACATTTAAAAAAATTAAAAAGGACTTGTGTGCTCAAGAAAAATTCAATTCTTCTTTGGATCATGTAGATACGATTTATTTATCTGAGTTGGAATGATGTTATGGGCTTGGATAAAAAATTCTTTCTAAAAATGGATATAATTTGAAAACATGGAACAAAAAGATAAGGATCAAGTGAAGTCTATACCATACTTTTCCAAACAGGGTCTAGTTTTCCAACCTTCGTCCCCATCTTGATCTAAGGCTTTATCAACTATTATATTTATAACATCTTGTGGTAAGAGAGCAATATTTTATTTACAAGGGAAATAAATGTCTTCTACTATTGAGAAAGAGCATATTTTGTTGAGGCTTCTCAAAGCCTGCTTGACTACTCTTCCTTTGAAAAAACAAAAGAAATTTTATAACAAAAAATAATTTTGTGCATATCATCGAGTGCATGGTCATTCTACCAATGAATTTCAATCCTTGAGTAATAAAATACAACAACTTAGTTATTGTGGTGTGCTCCCATAGGTGGATGCACCTAATCCATAATGATCATTATTCTATGGTATTGCTCATCACTATGTGGCATTTGTAGCTTTATTTATTTTATCATTGTCATTAATGGTGGTACAATCTTAGGTGCAACCATATTTTCCATGGCAGCAACACAATGGTATATTGCATGTTTTTTCTTGTCTCTACACTTGGGGGGCAAGGATAACTAGTTTTGAAGGTGTGCATTCTTTTCTCCTTAAAATACCAACATAACAAGTATGCTAAAATTTTAAGGGGGGGCATGTATTACCCCTATCCATTTCATCTTGTGACATTTGACTTATTGACATACCCCTTTAGTGGTGGTGGTGTTATAATGCCCCTTGAGGAGTGGTTATCAATTCATCCCCTTGGATGTTAAAAGTTTTATGACCTTCTTAGGTGAGTCTTGTTCATCCCCTTGGATGTTAAATTTTATGCACCTTCTTAGGTGAGTCATGTTCATCCCCTTGGACATTAAATTTTATGCACTAAGTTCTAAGGTGAGTTTTGTTTGTCCCCATGGATATTAAAAAGTGAGACTTTGCAAGATAGTCCATGGATTTGGCATAACGCAGCTTGTTGGTTCATGAACTTGAGCATCCTTTTTGACATGGAAACCTAGCATAACAAAACTTGCTATCCAATAGATTCATGTAGCTCATGAGTGATTTTTACATCCATATGAGAGCAACATTTTGTTTAGATAGCACATTCGATGGATGACATTTGGTATTTGAGACAAATTTAAGACTGCGGTCTCTTTGCCTTACTGACTCGAATCCTATTAGTACTAACCATGTGTTTGTATTCATATATGTTTTCTTATGTTCGTATCATGTTTGTATTATGTTTGGTATTGTGTAGTGTATTGTGTTGTTTTCTTGACATGTATAGTTTGTGTTGTCTTTTTGCATTACATACATGTGTGTTTCCCTGTCTTTATGTTGGTTCACCATGCGATCTTGAATCTTGGGGGCTTTTGCACTCCCCCTAGATTCGTTTTCATCTTATATCTTCAACATTCGGACAATCAAACCCCTCTTGACATATTCTCTACTTTAGTCTGAGTCTGAGTGTAAGTTCATACTCTCACTAAAGTGGGGCTAAATGTAGCATTGTAAATTGTCACCCTTGATAATTTCACACTAGATTTTTCTCCCTCCTAAGTGCATGGACCTAATTGTACGTATAATGTCTTAAATTATGCATTCTATGGCCCATTTAGACATTTATCAAGAAATTGCATTTACAAAACCAAAGAAAGCATTTAATATTTTTCTCTTGACACTTTACACCCTACAAAATAGGGCTAGCACAAAGTCACCCTAGGCGACTTTGTCCCCTTACTTTGCCTCCAAATTTTAATTTTTCCAGGACAAAAAAAATCTATTTGAATTTCAAATGTCAAATGTTAGTTATCAGGATTTAATTTTCAAGAAATTAGATTAAATGCATATAAATACCTAGTCATTTCATCATTTGAAAACTAATGAGAATTAAGAAGCAAGAATCAACAATCAAGAGCACTATCAAGAAACTATTATCAAGTCAAGAGCAGTCAGGAGTGAATTTATTGCAACATTTCAACATTGAAGCATCATGTCAAATTTTATGTGAGTTTTTTCATGTTCATGTTATCATTTTGTTTGTGAGGACTAACCCTTGTAGGTCTTTCAAGCAAATAAAGGAAAAACACCAATCAATCCTTGAGGAGATTTGTATTCAACTTCAATCCTTCAAGGATTTCAAATACGAGTGGTTAGTTGTAGAAAAGTGTTGATTCATCATTCATTTATTATTTAGCCTCTATCCCTCAAAAGGATAAGCTCTCTTTCATCAACTTTTCCATTGTGGAGGTGGAAAAACCAACATGGGGTTTGATTGAGGCAAGCCCCTATATGGCACAATCCTTCCTCTCTCTTTGAATGTGCAGGTTTTTGATCTAAAGAGGATTAGAGGAAGATTTAAGATCATTTATTCATTGTTGCATTCAAACCCTACAACTTAACAAGATACAAAAACCTAGTTATCTCAGCATCCGACAAAGAACTAATAGTGAGATCTAGAGGGAAGAAGGCTTTGATTAGACTCTTGAGGATTGTCAAGATATATTTTAAATTTAGTTACTAGGACATAGTTACCCTAGGTGACTTAGTCCAATAAAATCAACTCCAAATTTATAGATTAGGTTAGCATTTGGTTTTACAGTTTCTCTATTGTTGAAAAGCTGCATTTATACATTAGGTCACATAGTTTCATTAGGTCAATAAAATTAATTCAATTTCAATCAATTTCCAAGGCACAAAAGGATCAAATCCAAGGCTAGTTGACTCACCTACAAGGTTGCAAGTCAATATAATCTCCTTGTTGAATTGTATCCTAATGTTCTTTTGAAAAAGGATTGATCTTAGGTGTTACACATTAGACCTAGGATCTCTTTTTTAACTAAATAGGTCCATCAATCCATCCATAATTAATTTGCATAAAATTTTCATATATTTTCCATTCCACTCTCAGTTCCAACATGTTTTTTAGAATGACTCTTCAATCCGCAAATAGAACAAGGATGAAGATCCTAACACTTTTCATTTTTATGTCCTTCCCTATGAAAATGAGAACATTGTAGACACTATTTTCCTTGAACTGATTTGCATGAACTTGTAACACTTACAAAATCCTTTCTATCTCTCTCACCATATCCAAGGCCTTCATTCTTTGGCCTGACAATTGGCTGAATGGGCTCTCTTATTCCTGGCCCATACTTTCCCAAACATTTTCTTACATATCCCATTCTTTTAATGATTTTCAAAACAACACTCTTCTCGAACCATCCTTTGTTATTAGTATCACAACCTACAAAATTTGTAGATTTAGCCACATTCTTATCTTCAACCTCACATTCTTTACCTAAAGAAGTTTTAGCTACATCACCCATATAAAATGAAGAACACAAATCATTTGCATCACATAAGGCATCATAAATGGATTCTTTATTTTCAAACACTCATTTTATTTCTCCAACAACTTTAGCTTTTCTTCCAAATCTCCATCCTTCTTCTTGACCTCATCAAATAGCTTCAGTATTCCTTCTAGCTCTTCATTTTTCTTTTTTAGTTTCTCTAATTCTTTTTCAAGATTCTCAATTGCACACAAATATTCACATCTTTCTTTTCCAAACTCCTTTAAATTTGTTATCAATTGTGAATTACATTTCTTGATTTCCATCACTTTTACTTCTAAAACATTTATTTATTTCTTTACTCTTTTACCAATTTTTCTCATTGAAATAAAAGGATTTCAACTTACTTGTTTATGCACTTTATTTTTCTACAATTATATACCTTCTTTCAGAAACTTTGTGTTCCTTCACTCTTCCACAAATTCTCTTTATTTTAAAATGAATTACAAACTAAAACCTTAACTATAAATCATCTCTTTGGCAATATTTCTTGATGTGAGTGTACTCCTTCCCTATCTAATGACAATTAATCTAGCAACATATTTCATACTATGATTTTTTGACCCCTTTTTTGTCTATTTATGGTTTTACCAAGGACCGTGGCTTTTATTTTTTGTTGACTTGTCCTTTTCTCTCTTAGGCATCAAGGTTCTCCTCCAAACCTACACTATGTATCTTCTCTTTGATAACACTTCTTCTTGGTGGCTTTCTTAGCCACAACTTGGCTTCAACAAACAAGAGCAATCTTCCTCTTAAATTTCATGGCTCGCCTTTCTAATAGCAAAATCTCTTCTAAGTAAAATCCTTGACTTGTGGAAGCACAAATTATAACTTCTCAACAGAACTAATAGAATATGTTTCAAACAACAACTTTAAACTTCTATTTCTCTAACATTTGCAATCTTAAGTGATTTGACCCATCTGTGGGCCTTTTCATGGTGGAAAGAATATTTTGCATGTATTCTGATACATTTTGTTTTTCACAAATTGGATGAATCAAACAAAAATGATAAAAATCATAATTTATTCTTATCAAAACTTGTTGTATTCCATTGGTAGACTGTAAGGAAGATAAGGGAGTGGAACAACTTCCTATCAACAATAAACCTTATATAATTTCTAGTTTGAGACACATTTTCCCAAAAAATCTCCCACTTGTTGAATACCTTGCAAGAGCAACGGGAGGAAATTAAAACATCATCTCTTAATTACTAGGGGTAGAAAGGCCCATAGACTCTGAACACCATCTGAACTTCTTTTTGCTCACACGCTTAGTTAAAGAATCAACAACATTCATCAAAGTCTCTACCTTAACTAGCTTCAACCTGCCATATTTGACCATATCTCTAACAAAATGATACTGTACATCAATGTGCTTGGTCCTGGCATGAAATTTTAGGTTCTTAGCTAGACATATTGCACTTTGACTATCACAATAAATTTTCATTGCACCTTGTTTTATTCCAATATCTGAACATAGTCTCTTAAGCATGGATTCTTTACAAGCATGATTAGTTGTCATATACTTAGCTTCAGTAGTGGAAAAAGCAATGTGAACATGTCTCTTACTCATCCAACTAATTTCACCACCAAATAAAGTAAACACAAGCACTAGTGGATCGTCTGCTATCAATATCACCTGCCCAATTTGAATCCACATAACCATGAATATTAAGGGAAATCTCATCTTTATTCAAATTACTATGATAACACAAGGAATACTCTCAGGTGTTGTACAAATATCTAAACTCTTTTAACTACATCCCAATGAACTCTACCAGGATTAGACATATATCTGGAAAGAACTCCCACTACTTGGGAAATGTTTGGTCTAGTACAAACCATAACATACATCAAACTTCCAACTACACTCTGGTAAGCAACTCTACTCATCTCTTCCATCTCTGATGGGGATGTTGGACAATCTGATTTTTTTAATTTTTTTTTCTAATTAATAAATCAACACACAATGGTCTACAATCATGCATGTTAAACCTTTGTAAAATAAATTGACATACTTAATTTGGCCAATCCATACCTTATGTTCACTATATCTCTTTTAATTTATATCCCAAGAAAGTGTCTAACTATACCAAGGTCTTTCATTTCAAATTTAACAGCAAGTTGAGATTTCAATTCTAAAATCATACCTTTCCCTTTACCAATAAATATCATATCATCAACATATAATGCAATAAATAGGAAATGATCACCATCAATTTTATAATAAACACAATGACCTAATTTACAACACTCAATTCCTAAACTCAACACATATGTATCAAATTTCTGGTACCACACCTTAGGACTCTGTTTTAGGCCATACAAAGATTTCTTTAATGTGTAAACCAATTTACTTTTACCTTTCACCATGTCATATAAATATCCTCCTCCAAGTCACCATGAAGGAAAGTAATTTTTAGATCATTTTCTCAACCTCTAAATCATAAGAAACAATAGAAAGCAAAAATCTAATGGATTTCATTTTTACAATAGGAGAAAATATCTCACCATAATCAACACCCTCAACTTGAGAGTAACCTTTTGCAACCAACCTTGCTTTGTACTTCTCAATACCTCCATTTGAACCAATTTTTTTCTTAAACACCCATTTTCAACTAATAGATTTTCGTCCTTCAAGAAATGGTACAAGATCCCATGTATCATTCTTTTTCAAAGATGCCATTTCTTTGTCCATAGCAATCTTCCAGGATTTTGCAACATTCATACCTAATTCCTCTTCTATCGATCTGGGTTCATCCATGGTAGTATTCAAATCAAAAATACATATCCAATCATCAATTCAATTCCTTTCAGGTGATTGTCTATGCCTTGTAGATCTACAAACAAGTTGAGTTGGAGGTTCTTCCTCCTCTTCTAAAGATTTAGAGATAGATAAGCTCTCCTCAACTTCTTGTCTATCCATGGGCCTCAATTCAAATTTCTCATGTGTAGAAGGAAATTGAATCACATCTTCCTATTTACTTTGTTCCAGCTACAATGTAACAGAAGAAGGCTTGGTTTCTCTAAAAATAACACTGTCAATTAAAAAATTAAGTTGTCCTATTTATATGTGTCCTAACACTTAGATTGGCTCTTAGATCTCCTTTGACCCACCATAGGTGGGGAAGTGTGTTGAACTTGGGCAGCCAAAGGTTGTGCCTACACACATTGTATTAGAATAAATATTTAAACACAATCATATTATTTTACCTCCAATTAATAAAATGGATACCTCTAATCTCACACAACAACTAAGTAGTTTTTTCATGTCATTACATACATGGAAATTCAATAAATATATGCAATGAATTTAGCCAAAAAATTAAAGAACGTATACACAAAGGGAAGAAAAAAAATAATCATACTCATGATCCCACAACTCACTCACTTGATAAGGTTAGTCATGGGAAAAAATATCATGTATGTGAAGAGGTTAGTCATGTTCACCATAACACACCTTAAGTTAGGGTAAAATAGGAAAATCACCTAATTAATTAACTAATTAGTTTATTAGGTCCCTTTTATTGCTATTATTCCTCGAGATTTCATCAAAAAAATCAATCTTTGTTTCATGTCAACTTGGTTTGGAATAAAAACTCCATCAATGTGGTGGATAGTTGGACCCCTCTGGTCAATCATCCCATGCTTTCCAAAAAATGGTGTTAGGCCCTCCTCCTCACTAGTTGGACGCTTTGGAAGGAGCATAGCACCAATACTTTTTAGGGGGAAAAAATGCCCTTGGAATGTTCTACCGATCAAACAATCAATAAGGTAAAGGAGAATCTCAATTTTGTGTTTTTCAACCCTAAAAGGAATCCCACTAATATGGAATTTGATATTGTTACTTCTTGGTATTTATCTAAAGTTTTAAATTCTTCAAGCTCCAAAATACCTTCTAACCACAATAATACTCATTGGTCCCCCCAACCTTGGATTGTTTAAACTAAACTTCAATGGCTTGGCTAAAGGGAACCCGAGTCAAGAAGGAGGGAGTGGTATTATATGAGATCACATAGGTAAGATGATTCTTTTCTATGTTGTTAATCTCAGTAGACAAACCTCTAGTTTCTCTGAGGTGGCTACTGCTTTCTATGGATTACAAATAGCTAATAGCAGAGGTATTTCCAAGATCTAGATATAGAAGGAGACTCCCGTAAAACCATAATGATGTTAAAAGGCCAAGCGTCTCCATGTTGATCTTTGTGGGATATTATAGCTAACACTCACCTTGAATTCATGAGTATAGGACAATTTCAAATTAATCAAGTGTACCGTGAAGGGAACAAGGTGGTGGATGAGATGGAAAATCTTGGAGATTGCATGGGAAATATTATAATATAGGAGGATATCTTAATGATCCTGAAGAATGTGAGAATTCTAATTAACAACGAATCAACTCACTATGATAGAAACTAAACTAAATCCCCTTCATGTTCATTATGACAATACGCACTACCTGAGTTGCATGAAGGAAAATAATTTCCTCCTGCCTCACCCTAGTTACAAGTTAGAGCCCCCTATCGCTTCTATTTGCAATTGGTGTTTCCCAAGAGTTTCTCTTAGCCCCCATTCCTCTGTTATTGTGACTAGCAAGATGGGTGGGGATTTGGTTCAGCAGGAGCCACTTTCCTACGAGAACTTGAGGAATGATAATGAATTATGGCCAATCCTTCAAAAGGAAAGCTTTCCTCCTATATCGAGGCCATGAAAGGGCATGACCCCAACCTATACGTACAGTTTGCCAATTCTTGGAAGGATCGGCTAGTTGAAGTTAGGGGTCTTTATTTTGTGGTTTCAATGGAGATCATTGCAATGGCCATTGGTCTCTCCTTGGAAGGATCTTGTATTCCCAAAAAACCAAGGGTCACTACCAAAAAGATATGGAGAGATTCCATAAAAAAGAGGAGAAAGTGAACCATCTTCAAAACAAGTTCAACAAAGATGATTTGCTAGTGATTTGGAAGAAGATGGTAGAGGTGCTTATGAGGTATGTTACTTTGGAAGGTAGATTTAAAATATTTCATACCCACCTCTTCCCTATGCTCAATCATTTTCATTACAATGTCAAGATGAACTTTTCTTTTTGGATTTATTCTTCCCTTGAGCAATCAGTTAAAGTTGTTTAGGATAAAGGGAAGTCGATGCATCTAAATCATGTTAGAAAACCAAGATCACCTGCATGCAAGATGGATACCTATCACATGCAAAAGATATGAAGAACCAAAGAAGATGTTCTCTGAACCTCAAAGTGTAAAATGTATTAAGAGAATCAATAATTACAAAAGAGATCAATCCTTATGAAGGAGATCAAGAAACCCTAAATGAAACCCTAGTGTGCACACTTAATAATTAATAATTAATTAATTATTAATGTGCCTAAGTTTAGCTTAAGTAAAAAGGAGATAAGTGACTTAATTAATTAATCAATATGATATAATTAATTAAGCATAATAACTTATTACTCTAACACCCCCCCTTAAGATGAACTTAGGAAGAAGCTAAAACACTAGAATAAGATGCATGAAAGCAAAGATGGGTCCCGACAACTAGGCCTGATCAAGTACAAATTTACAAATGCAAGAATGAGGTAGAGAAGGAAAAACCCAGTGGGACAAAACCCCCCTACAATGAGATGTCATGCTGCAAAGAAGCACTGGAAGAACTCTATAGAGTAACAGTGGAACCTGATACTGGCAAGCAAGGAAAGATTCTTCTGTATACTACTGAAACTGGATGAGATTCACTGATTGACTCAAGGAATCATGATAAAGCAACATCAGACCCGATGCCACGGAACACTTGAAAACTCCAAACGGGAACAACCCTAGAATCTATGAAGCAACAAGAGATGAGATGATGATATAATCTGGAAGCCATGTAACTCGATGCCGATGCCAAACTAAGACTAAAAATATTCCATGGGAAGGAGTACCATACAAACTTTGGAATATTAACCATAAAAACATGGCCCTCAAACTGAGATGGATCCAATGCGGATCATTAACCATAGGTTCTCAATCTAAAGTGTGAACCGGATGTGAATCAACAATGTGTCTAGCTAAGCAAAGATATGGCCAAAAGAAAATAAGAGACCAGATAAACTCATACGAGTTTCCATCAAAACAAGATGGAGATAGAGATCAAAGTGAAAACTACACTCTAATCAGATTATTATGCAAGAAACCCCCCTAAAAGGAACTTTATCATAGTTCATTTATTACAATAACCTAACGATTGTAAAAGGAGAGCATACTGAAAATTCATAAACAAAAAAATAAAATAGACCTTAGATCTATGTAGAGGACTGAATCAACTTTCCAACGCCGCAAGAATGACGAAAAATGGAGCACCGAGTCAAAAGATATGCCCTCCGGAGTGAAAACCATAAGATCTGAGTTCAAAGGCCTGCAAAAAAAATCTGGAGCAAGATATGGTAAAAACACCAGCACCACTGGATCGGAGTTAGAATCAGCTTTCCATCTTTTTTGCGAAAAACAGAGATCGTACACAGAAACTACACCCGATTTTGTGAACATTGCTCCAAAAGGCCCAATGAGGGTTGCAGGGGCCCCAAGGGCTAAAAAAAATTTGGCCCCTGGTCCTGTGCGTAACCAGGGGCTTGCAGGTAGGGGGCTGGGGTGGAGCCCCTAGTTCTCCATAGAACCGCCATTGCAGCAAATGGGGTTGGGTGGCCGGGCGGGGTCTGGGCGCATAGCACCTGGTCCCCCATAAGACCCTGGCCTCCGCGCTGGGTGCCCGCGAGGGCTGACCGGAGCTGTGGCGGTGCACTGGGGGCATCACCCAGTGGCCGCCGCTCCTGGTGGCCACCGGGTGGCTGCCTGGCTTCTGTGTGGGCGGTGCACAAAACTAATGAAAATTTTCAAATTTTTTAATTTTTTTTTGAAATTTTTCAAAAAAAATATGCCTCAAACTGTGTGCTAGGGAGGCCGTACGGCCCCCCAGACAAATTTTTTTTGCCTCCCAAATCAACTGCACCAAAATGGATGATTTGACAGGTGTTTCTAGGGTTTTGGGACGTTGCGAATGCAATGGCAATGTTCGTTTAAGCCCATAGTGTCTCGAAAAGATGGCTACCCCCAGATCTTGCAGAAAAGATGCCTGTGGAAACCCTTGCACTTGAAACTCACGGAGAGGCCATATCTTCAGATCACGAACAAGCAGCTGCAGGTCTGGAGCTCTTATACCATGTTAGAAAACCAAGATCACCTGCATGCAAGATGGATACCTATCACATGCAAAAGATATGAAGAACCAAAGAAGATGATCTCTAACCTCAAAGTGTAAAATGCATTAAGAGAATCAATAATTACAAAAGAGATCAATCCTTATGAAGGAGATCAAGAAACCCTAAATGAAACCCTAGTGTGCACACTTAATAATTAATAATTAATTAATTATTAATGTGCCTAAGTTTAGCTTAAGTAACAAAGAGGAATAAGTGACTTAATTAATTAATCAATATGATATAATTAATTAAGCATAATAACTTATTACTCTAACAAATCAAAGCCTAATTTATCAACTTTACTAGCATAATGTGGCTCTATCCCTTGATATAGCTTCTCTTTCGAGGGTGACTAACTCTACCTTGGTCCTCAAAAGTGCCTTTGTGACTTTGAAAGGAAATCCCTCTTCCCCTAACCCAACTAATTTGTATACCCTGTTCCACCAAGGTCAATAATTACAAGGTTAAACCCTCCCCACACCTCTAAAGGAAAAACCCCTATTATTAAGGACCCCACTCCTACTAGCAAGAAAAAATGGCCTTTGTTGACCCCCCAAATTTCCATCTCTAACAACTCAGATTCCTCATGGTCCCCTACCCTTTTGGATTCCCCTACTGAATCTCTTTCTAAGGACACTTACCCAACTATTTCCCCTCCAAAATCCCCCTTGATTACCTCTCTTGTCAGTCCCCTAAACTCCACTTTCCAAAATGTTAACTAAGTTCAGGAGCTTGAAGACAATTCATAAAATTATGTTGTTTGTAAGAGTTGTGCTCCCTTGCAAGTGAAATTGGATGAAATAAGCTAGGCCACAAATATCCAAAATGAAATTTTGAACTGGTTGTTGTCCCAAATCATTACCATTAAAACAAAGATCCAAAATTTGGAGATTCCTATGCTCAAAAAAATCTTGGACTAGCTAGGTGAGGTGGAGGAATTTGGTCATTGGAACTTACTTTCTAGTATGGCTAAGACCTTCGAGAATTGGGATACCATAGAGAAAGAGGTTGTAGAGATAAAGTTTTTTATTCGGACCTCAAATGAGAGAAATAAACTTTAGGAAGAGATTGTTATCCTACAAAGCAACCAAGAAAAAACCCTTCGTCGTTTGTAAGAGATTACCAAGTACAATAAAGAAACATTAAAAAACACTACTGTCACCATATAGGTGTTCCAACAAGAGCTAAAGAACTGTCAAGGAAATCACCTTGTAGATGATCATTTGGATGTCTCTTAGACCATCTCCAAAAAGAATGGTAAGAAAGGGGAAAGTGCTCCAACCCCCTACTGATGATATTGGTAACAAGAACCAGAAGGCTCTATCCTTCAAAGAGAATCTTCAATTCTTTGTAAAGGAATGGCAAGCTATCAAGGGTCTCTGCTTGTTCAGAGATTAGTAGCTAGTTTTGGGCTCATGCTGGTCTCTGGCTGTGTTTACACTTGATTTTTTCTACTAGTCTTTTTTGTATCCTTGTTTTTTAGTTTTCTAGTTGTCTCACTTCTTGTGAGCTCCTTCTACTAGGCCTTTATGACTATTTTGTAATGGGTATGGTCCCTTCCTATTTTTTTCTTAATAAAAACTTTAGCAAACTTATGCTAAATTTAGATCATATGTTCTTTTGTCTCCTAAAATAGGATAAGGACACATTTCATGATCTAATAATCCTCACCTATGATTGCTTTTTTATTTTTCTTTATTATAAGGATTAATTATTATATATTGTAATATTCGAATGCTTTTTTGTATCAATAGAATTCTCAAGGATTGTATAGTAACTTAGTTTTTCTCTCTCTATGTGATAGGCATTTTGATTGTAGGTAATTTTTTAGAGTTGTGTGGTTTAACACTCAACTCCAACATGGTATAAGAGCACTAGATCTAAAATTACCTATCTTTTTTGTGAGTGATTCAAAATTGCATTCAAAAAATGTGTCCTGGATAAAAATAAACCTTTCAATTGGACTCAAAAGATGTCCAAGCCCCTATTTTCATATAAGTCATGATAAAATTTGGAGTAAGAAAAAAATTGAGATTTTTTGTTGGTTTCAAAAAGTCTAAAAAGAAAATGTTTATTGTTGTACAACCACCTTGACTTTTAAGTCATCTTTTTTTATTTTACCTCAATTTTTTTGTTGTCTCAATTTCCATGTCCAAAAGGTACAACTTAATATTTTATTTCAAATTTGTAATCTTTAAAATAAAATTATTATTTTTTATTTTTGGTTTAGCCTATGGTCACAAGGGTGACCAAGACCCTATCGTGACGCTGTCAACCTCTAGATCTTAGCCACTAGTCACATGGGAAACTAAGTGCATATATAGTGTTTATTTTATGTTTTGAGGCCTACAAGATCAATTTTATAGAGATCACTATAACCTTTGCATATGATGTCCAAAATTGATAAATGAAATTCCATAAAAAACTGATTCTAAGAACTTTCTAGTACTACAAGTATCTTTTATTATATTTTACAATTTGTATAGTTTTATCACCTATAAAAGTTTGATCTTCATTTTTGGCTTTTGATCTTATGATTTTTTCTTGTACCTCCAATTTTTGTAATTCTTGTAGTGTTGGAAAGGTATTTCAAAGCTATTCACAACTTTCCATGAACTTTTTTGAGAATTTTTTATTCAATTTGTCACTATTTTGCATTTTGGTTGATTACTTGGTAGTCTTGGCACCTATAAATATTCTATTTATATGAGATGACTTTATTCCAGCTTATATATGTGTATTGAGGTTACAAGTCTCTAATTTTATTATTGGAGGAGGTATTATAGATTTTTATATTCATCCTTCTATGGTAATATTGAAAAATGATAATTATGAATCGTGGAAAAATGGAATCTTGACACATCTTAGGTCGCTTAATTTATTTCCTTATCATTATGGACTCGTACCTGAACTAGACACATTGAGTAGATCAACATGGAGTAATTACTAAAGTAATCATGGGTATGTGCACCAATCTGTGACACAAAAAATATGTCACTTTTGTTTTTTTACCCGAAATGACCATTTGATGAGTGCCAAATTTGGTGCTCGCCAAATGTGAATTCTGAGTCTTTAGGATGCATTATGTTGATTGTCTTTTTCTTTATCTTTCTTTGTCAGAGAAACTATATACATGAAATAAACATTTAAGTATAAGTTGACATTTACTTTCTTATACTTTAAGTTGTATTTCATGTATATAGTTGTAGGATGTTTGAGAGTGGTTTCAAATCTCTTGGAGTTATAATGTAAATTCTAGTTTTTGGAAGATCTTATAATTTTTCAGACTTAGTCAAATTTCACTAATCAGGAGGTTAAATTTTAGTAATCAACAAGTTGTATCATATTTATCTCTCTCTCTCTCTCTCTCTCTATCTTGCTCATTGTTTATCTCTTATACTCAAGACCTCTCTCTCTCACTATCTCTGCCCCTTTATCTAACTCTCTCCCTTAAGCTCAAGAATTACCTCAAGTTACTTGTCCATATATTTCTCTCTCTCTCTCACTCTCTCTCATTCCCTCTCAAATTCTCTCTCTCTCTCTCTCTACTCTTTATCACCTCTCTCTCTCTCATCTTTCCCTCTCACTCTCTCCTTCCCCCTCTCTCCCCCTCTTTCTCTCTCACTCCCCCCTTCCCTCTCTACTTATCTATATCTCTCCATTCTCTACTTCTCTCTATCTCACCTCTATCTCTCCCTCCCTCCCTCTCTCTATCTCTTTGTTTATGTCTCTTTCTTCCTTCTTCCCACCCACCTTACCTCTCTACTTATCTCTATCTAACCTATCCCTTTATACCTCTTTCTCTCTCTCTCCCTCCCTCCTTACCTCTCTCAATCTCTCCACCTTTCTCTCCCACTCTGTCCCTTTGTCCCTCTCTCTCTCTCTCACCATTCTCTCTGATCCGGTGGACATTTTTTAGTGAAAATTGAAGTGTCTCATTTATCTCCAAAATCTGCACCATCAGAAAGAGCTCAGTGTCCTGATTCCAACGCAACTTGAACAGAGCGAAAAGGAGTCCGTTTGTGCGAGTTATAGCCAGTCAAACCCTTGGTCAAACTGGGATCAGAGGGCGTCCAGGAAGCGAAAAAAATGATGTCGTCAAATTTTTTCGAAGTTGGCATCATCGCGAAGGGCTTGTCGAGACGATTTCGACGACGTTCGTTTCGTCGAAATCCGACATCGTATGCTCAAGATACAGCTGGTCAAAGTTTCAGGTTGACTTGGTAAACTGGAAGGTACAGTGATGACGTCAGCATCCGTACATGATGGCGTCAGCATTTGTGCAAATCAAAATGGACCAATCTATGGTTGACACGTGTCATCCGTACGATGACGTCAGCATCCACGTGGCAGCATAGTCATCGGTCCAGTCAGCAGTCCGTACCCTAGTCAGCAGGCCACGTCATCGTCTAGTCAGAGGCCACGTCAGCGTGACACGTCAGCTTCCACATCAGCATCCAGTTGGCAGACACGTCAGCTCTATGCACAGTCAGCATCCTACTCGGCATCCACGTCATCGGTGAGTCAGAGTCCACGTAATCAGGTTGGGCGAATCAGTCTTCGCCACGTGGCACCTCCTCGGCATGCCACGTGGCTTCACAGTTTCCATGCGGCTGTTTGGGTTGATATGTTTGTTTAAAAGTGTGTATGGCGGGTTTCGAAATTGCCACGTCTCCCAAGCGAAATCCGCGCTCAACCATTAGTCCAAATATAGCGTGTATATTATATATGGGAGCCGGTTTGTTTTGTTAAAGGAAACAGTTTGAATTTGTAACAAATGGCAACCATCAGGTTTGAACCCGTGATGCGCGGGCGACCAAAAGGTAAGTTGGCCGTTGAGCCAGCGAACATATTTGTGATATACACGGCATCGGTTGTTTTTGTTAAGTGGAAAAAAAAAAACCGAATACCTTAAAAATCAAACAAATCTCTCCATATTTAACAAATAAATAATCTTTCTTTAGGATCTGATAAAACAACAAAAGCCCGAAAAGATAAAAGGAAGGGCTCAATTTGTTTGAAAGGATTAATTAGGATTACCTAATAATCCTAATATAAAAATAAGAGAGATTATTAAGATCTTTTATGTAAAAATGGGAGATTGTTAAAGATTTTTTTTGTAATTTGGAGAGATAAGGTGAATATTGTCAAATCAATTGGTTAAAGACCAATTTGAGAAAATTTTATGTATTTAAAGGGGTGTAAGGTGAGAGTGATTCAATTTTCTTTAGGTGACGAAGTCTTGAAGCTGTGGAGATAATCAAGAGAGGTCTTGTAGAGATTCCATTCTTGCACGCCGCAGCTGCGCCGCCGTGGCTTGAGAAATGTGGTGGTTTGCACTGATTTTGGAGTTAATCGGATGGTGGTCTCTATTAGAGGACTGGGAGATAGTCACTTTTCGTGATTTAACTCAGTTATCAACTGCTTGCACTTCTTCTTCTCTCTTTCTTTCATTTTCCTTCTCGTTATAATCACCTTGTTATTACTTTCATTCTGTTATTTCCTTAAGTTAATTTTGATTTAATTGACTTGAAATAATCATTGTAAAAGCATTGTAAAGTTAAGCATTTAAATATCAATCTAGTCTAGATCCTACATGCATCACTCTCTCCCCTCTTTCTCTCACTCTCTCCCCTCTCTTTCTCTCCCTCCCCCTCTTTCTCTCTCACTCTCTCCTTACCTCTCTACTTCTCTCTATCTCTCATTTCTTTCTTTGTCTCTCTCTCTCTAATTCTCTCTATTTCACCTCTATCTCCCCCTCCATCCCTTCTTCTTTCTCTAATTTTATCTATCTCCTCCCCTCTCTATATCTCTCGCTCTCTCTTTCTCTCTCTCTTCCTTCCTCCCACCTAACTTTCCTCTCTACTTCTTTCTAGATAAAATTAGAGAGGGAAGGAGGGAGAGAGAGAGAGAGAGAGAGAGGTGAGATATAGAAAATTAGAGAGGGAAGGAGAGAGAGAGAGAGGGGAAGATAAAGACAATTAGAGAGGGAGGGTGAGAGAGAGGTGAGATATAGAGAACTACAGAGGGAAAGGGGGAGAGAGAGAGAGAGAGAGAGAGAGAGAGAGAGAGAGAGAGAGAGAGAGAGAGATAAATAGATAGGTAGAGAGAGAGAGAGATCTAGAGCATAAGAGATGAACAATGAGTGAGATAGAGTGAAATGATACAACTTGATGATTATTGAAATTTGACCTACTGATTACTAAAATTTGACATGTTGATTATTGAAATTTGACAAAGTCTAAAAAATTGTAAGATCTTCCAAAAACTAGAATTTGCATTATAACTCCAAGAGATTTGAAACCACTCTCAAACATCCTAAAACTATATACATGAAATATAAATTAAAGTATAAGAAATCAAATGTCCATATGTAAATTTCAACTTATAGTTTGACTAACTAAGAAAGAAAAAGATAAAGAAAAAGGAAACAAAAAGAAAATACATTGAAAAAATTCATCATTCACATTTGGCAATGCTATTTCATTTGGCGAGTACCAAATTTGGTGCTTGCCAAATGGTTTGCGTTGGGAAATACCAACCCTTTGGATTGGATTTGACTGAGGCACCAAAGAGTTGGACAACCATTTCATGCCACTTGGACGTGATTTTTTGAAAGGGTGAAAAATTTCACACATTTTTGGTCGTTCTCTCCATTAGGTTTGCACATGTTTCAATGCAAATTTATAAAATTATTGTGATGATATTAGGCTCTCCTAGCTATCTAAATATTTATTTTTTTATGTTTTGATTATGTTAAGCTTTTCATCTATAACTTCTCTTGTTAGTGCCTCTGTTTTTTGTCAAAAACCAACATGTGCTAGTTTGGGTGTAGATTTTTACTTGTTCATCGAATTTTGAAACAAATTACATTTTTAGAAATTAGAATCCATTCTACACGTAATGGAAAAAATGATTTTCGATTAGTTTTTCAAAAATTTAGGGGAGAGCACGCTCAAATTTTAGCTTTTTAGGATGTGTCCACTTTAGAAATTAGTAAAATATTATATATTCATTACAAAAGTTGCCAAACAAATGGCATAAACTACATTGTATTAGCTAATTTCTCACCGTTACGATTTTAAAAATTCCCTAAAAAGTTAACCTTTTGGGGAGGCCACAATAGACGCTATGTTGTTCTTTTGTTAAAACACGAGCACTTTTGGCGGGCCCCCTTTTCAAACCCTTAATCTTCATTATTTTCAAAAAAATAGTAGCTTAGAAAGTAGATTCAAAGCACTACAACTCTTGTTCTTGTTGCATCTTCAAATTTTGAGAGTAACTATCTTCATTTTCTCATGAACATCAAACTATGTTGATTCTAGAAAAAAAAGTTGCATCTTAATAGCCATTTTTTTGTCATAACTTGGTGCACATACTGCCATGCATTAGCTATTAATTATTAGTTAATCCATTTCATGCACTTAAGCTAAAATTATGAGTTTTTTTTTGTTAACTGAAGTGAGCTATTATTAGATAATTTTGTCTCATTGTGTGAGATGTTGACACTTGGCATGATCTAATCCCTTTATCATTCATGGTTTCTCCTATAAAGTACTCACCCTCATTGTATTATCTTGGATGAAGATATCCTTGAAGATTCTTGAGGTTCATTCTATATTTTTTTCTTATTGAGGAATAGAAAATATTTGTTTTGCAGATCCTTTGTGTGGAAGGTGTCTTTGTTAATTGTTTGATCCTACATCTTGTGTTATTCATAATTCTAACATGGTTGTTCGCCTCCTACAATGATTCAACAACTAGGCCTTTACAACCGTGATTAAGAGATTGGACATCTAACCTGAATAGCTATCTCAATCATCATGAAGGTGCATTTAACTTGTCAACCCAGGGATGTGAACTTGAAATGGGTCAACACAGTATGTGCACTAGGAAACCAAAGTAGCCATTTTCATTCTACAGCTAGGAAAAACACAATGCTGAAAGTAAATTGCTTAGAAAGGAATAACATAAATGCTAACCATCAATCAAAAATCACACCAAGCTGAAATGCATGACATAAATGAAAATCTAAGCAAACAAATAGGACACTACTCTATCTGCTTTGGCTGTAGGAACAGTCATAAAATGGAATTCTAGTGGCTGCAGGAATAGTCGATGCCATATTTTTAACTAATCACTGAACATAAATTAATAATAAACTAAGGGACTAATTACTCACCAAGTGGGACCCCTTAGATAAGTATCCTCTAAAACTAATGAAAACTCAGATGTTCGAACTCATAACTTTATTTTATTCACTACAAATCATGAGTACAAAAGAGTAGTATGTTTGTATTGCTGAGAACTGAAGAATGCGAGTACAGTATCAAATTGTGCAACCTTCAGAGAAGGAGCATCAAATATTTATTTATACTACCAACTAAACAAGGCAGTCAAATCCATGAACTGGGAGGGTGCCATTTAGGGAAAACAGAGAAAGTGGAGCGGTGACGGTTATGCATGCATGGAATCCGGTCAGACATGCAAGTCCAAATGTAGATTCAGCACAACAGTAATGCCTACAACTGCTCAACAACATTAAATTCCACTATAAGGCGGTTACGTTCAGTTTACATGAGGAATCTCCTGCCGTCGACCTCCTTTGACCTTTGAACGATTCCCTTGTTGGACGTTATGGTGCATGCCCAGCTGGCGGTGTCTTCCTCAATTTAGCATCCTCAAATTAAATCTGCATGACAATGTTAGTACGCACAATAATTGCATATTTGTAACCACCTTAAGGAACATTCATTAACCACATGCAAGATTAATATAGATAGTCCATTTAACATGCCATTTATCATTAAAGGTCTGTAGAAATAAGATTAAGCCCAATGTCTATAGTTTGAGGAAAATATCATAAAAGTATCAACACTTAATGTCAAATCCCATGATAACTTCAGCAACTAGGTCACAAATTCTACCCAAAAATGAGACCATAAACTAGACTCATCACTCCCCCCAACCTAAGATCTTGTTGGTCCTCCAGCAGGGGAAGGGTTGTTCTTTTGCTTTGTCAATGTTCTAAAATTTGCAACTGACAACTATCCCACATCAGAGTGTGTTGTGCGTGAATCAGGATCCCAATAGAATCCTCCCAATCTATCCAATATGCTCCATCTCCATTTCTCTGCAACAATATCATATTGGTAGAACCTGAAGTTCAGTACATACCACATTAGGATGGGTGGCTAAAAAGTTAAGGGAAGCCAGAATCGCCCCTTTGTCCTTCCAATGTGAATATATCTGTCAATTCTTTTAAGATTTGTTGCATAGTTGTGGATGGAATGAGGCTCAGCCTGCTTGAGATCATCAATTAAGTTGTTCCATCTTTGTGAGAGGTATCTCTTCACAGTTTCCTCTTTTTATTTTTCCTTTGCCTCATATTCACTATAAACTGCTTCTATCCAAGGCATAATTCTATTACCATAGCTAGGTATGAGAAGCATTTTGTGCCATTCCCTGAAAATATCCCTTGGATTCCTTGATTTAGCCCTAATAAACAGGGAGATGTTGGATTCCATCTACTTATAAGCCCCATATTGTTGTCCCCAACTAATCTCATTTTGCACCCAAGACATAAATGCCCTTAATTGGAAATCCCCAACATACAACAATGGATTTCAATCATGGTCTTGAGTTACATCATAATTATGCAAATAAAACTCACACAACAAATTCTTCATTTCAGGGGAAGCAATCCGATAAAAATTAAAAAATTCAATAGGGGTCTCAATAGAAGGGTTCAAACCCGAGACAATTCTTGCCAGTCTAAAAGAGAGATATTTCTCCTTTAAATATAGAGCACAGACCCTTGGAGGGGTCCTAAATTCCAAAATATGTGGTACCAAAGCTACCATATCATCCACCTTCTTCTTCAAGGTGGAAATTTCTGCATCTTTATCTTCAATTTCCTCATCTCTCTTTTGAATTTCCTTCTTCAATTTGTATTTCTCCTCCTTCCATTCCTCTTCTCTTCTTTGCATCTCTTTCCATAAATGCATGGAAACCTTATGCATCGAAAAATAAGGGGGGTTATGTTTTCCTACCATCATCTTTTCTGGCACTAATGCTAACTGCAAGGATTCAGGCTGTCCCGTCAATTATGGTTGTAGGGACTCCTGCTCCTGTTCTAGTTTTTGTTGCAGGAAATCCTGATTTTACTCATACTCTTGATTTTTGACTTGTTCTGCAATATTGGCAAGATCAGCCAATGTTATGTTTGTTTTTTCCTTGAATACATCTTCTTCCTTGACATTCTCCTGCCCCATTGGAGCTTTTATGTCCCCTTGTGATACTTCTCTAGATTTAGGGCTTTCCTGTGGAGGCATACCAAAGCCTGGCCCGACTGGTCTAGCTTTCCTAGGAGGGCTCTTGTGTTTTTCTTTGGTTGCAGGATGAATAGTGTCAACCTTCCTCTTCTTAGAGCTTGGCACCTCTTTTTTCTGTTGGCTGCCTTTTGGCCTTTCCTTTTCTTGTTTCTATTTCCCTCTTTTGTGACCTAGTTTTCATTAGAATGCCAAGTGGAACATCATCGTCAGAGTCAGGGGTAGAACCTTCTTTGTCTGAGTGCTTTGTCCCAAAAGAGTTAATTTCTATGGTTTATTCTGTTGTAGGAGGGCTTACACTCGGTCCTATGCTAGAGGTTGAAGCACCAAGAGTGGTTTGAGTCGTGCTCAATCTCCTGGTTGACCTACGAGGTTGAAGTAAAACCCTAGGTTGCAAATGCTCAGGTCTAATTTGATAATTTTTTATGAATTCCTCCCATGTCATTCCAAACACATCATGCATAGACTTTTCAACTAGCAATTTAATCAGACAATAGTGGGAAACAGAATTGTCCCTACCTTTTTGGGTCTCGATTGCCATGATTGAGAGAATGTTGTATAACAGATTCAACACATTCATCCTCCTTATGTGCCTCATATGCTTCAAAGCTTAAAGTGCACAGAATGAAAATTCGATTGGTGACCTTCACAGGTGATGTATTTTATGACATACACAATTGTCTACTTCCATGGCTCGAGCAAAGACATTCTCTTTGCACCCTGTTTATCTATGCTCAATGGAGGGTTGTTCGATTTTGTAAATTCGGCCCTAGCTAATCTGGAATCTCTGGAAGCAGGGTAATTTTCACCATTAACAAGTATCCCTGTGACTTATGCAATTCTTTCTTCAGTTTCTATGACCTCCATCCCTTTTACCGTGGCCTTACCTTCAAAAAATGTCTGGGCAAACTCAAGTGCAATGTCTTCGTCAAAATCATCTAGCTTCAGGAAGTAGTCTATTCACGTAAAGTTTCTAAACTCACCCAGGAAGGGTGCATCCTGTAGTAATATATCATGCATTGTGGGTTCATTCTGAATTAACCCACCTCCCATTGTTTGCAATCAAACAAACACTCTACAGTTTCCTTCCTGTAATTTTGTTTGAAAATTAAATTCGCCTTCTTGCAACACTTGCTAACTTTCCAATGTCAACTGAATTTTCCTTTTCTAACTTTACCTTTTGTTTGCAACACAACTTGAGATATGACAGAGTCAATAATGGCAAGAAAGAAGTAATAAAGGAAAGCTATAATGGAGAGAAATGGTGGTAGCAGTTGGTGTCACCTCACACATGCGAGCCGTCCTCTCACTTAGATTTCAAATTGGCTCAATTTAAATTTTGTTGATGTAGACCAGCATGGACTGACACATGGGAAAATATTCACATCTTTTTCCTTCCCCCAAACCTAAATTTGGGCATGCATCCACACATGCGGAATGATGATTTGACAAGGTAGGGAATATTGGCATGCTATAGTGAACGCCCATACTAACGTACAATAATTAAATGAATGCACTTAAAGACAATTAAGATATAACAATTAATGCACACATACCTAAATGTGTGGAGGATTTGTTGCAAAGATTGTGGAGAAAGTACCGCTTGCCTTTTAAAGAAATAAGTTGAGAAATTAATGAAGATGAGGTGGAATGAGGTGGAGTGAAGCGATGGAAGAGAGAGAAAAGTGGAAATGGATGGGTGGATGGGTAGATGGGTGAAGAAATGGAATCCCACGGAAGTGGAAGTCTTTATTATGATAAGTATGTACCTTAATTATTTAGGAGGGACACTAGGTCCACTTCCTTCGACTGTAGGAAGCTCAGATGTTGCATGTTGAGTGAATTGTTGCAAGAACTCCTCCTTGGAAGTTGTCTTGTGATACAATCTGAGGCGGTAACCATTGACAAGCAGCTTAAATCTGACTGGGTCAATAGTAATGAGTTGTACAACACCTTTAGGAAATACTTCAACAACTTCATATGGTCCTAGCCACCTTGTTTGCAATTTTCCTACATTGTCCTGATATTTTGAGTCAGAGCAGGGCCCAATCTCCTGGTTGGAATTTCTTGTCCTTGATGAATTTGGCATGCCACTTTATTCTCTGATTCTACACTACCTCTGTGTGATGCAGGGTTGCTCTTCTCATCTCATCCAAAGCATTTAGCTGCATGATTCTTTCTTTTTGTGCCTCAAAAATATCCATCTCCAAATCAACTGCAGTCCTAAGAGTCTTATGTTCAAATTCAATGGGCATCATGGTTGTCTTTCCATACAACAACTCAAATGGAGTGAAGCCTGTAGTTGTTTTCCAAGTAGTTCTATAGGCCCAGACAACTCTTGGTAATCTGTTTTCCCAATCCTTTTTTGTGGATAGCTACTGTTTTGGTCAAAGTGGCTTCAATTTCTCTATTGGTCTTTTCAACTTGGCCATTAGCCTAGGGGTGATAAGGAGTAGAATTTTTGTGCCTTATGTTGTACTCATTGACTAGTGTTGCAACAAGGGTATATGTGAATTGAGCCCCTTGATCATTCACTATCTCTCGTGGAACTCCATACCTTGTGAAAATCTCCTCATAAAGAAATTCTACAACTTTGTTATCTCTTGCATGCTTCATGGCCTTAACTTCTATCCATTTTGTTACACAATCAATGCATACCAAGATATAAGACTTATCATTTTATGGAGGGTCAATGGGTCCTACAAAATCCAATCCCCACTTGTCAAAGGGAGTGATTACTACCTGAGGATAAAGTGGCATCTCATTAGATTTGGTTGGCCTGCCCATTCTTTGGCATCTACCACATTTTCTTGTATACCTTCCTGCATCCTTGTGGAGTGTTGGCCAATAATATCTTGTGTTCAAAATCTTCATTATTGTCCTCTTGGCTGCAAAATTTCCTCCACATGGTTCATTGTGGAATGCATGAAAAATTTCATATGTCTCATCTTCTCTCACACATCTCCTCATGACATGGTCTGGTCCAGTATAAAACAAACATCCAGCAATCCATGAAAAGAGAAAAGATTTTTCAATGAGTTCCCTTCTCTTTTTTGGAGATAAGTGAGGAGGAACTCTACTTGTGACCAAATAATTAGCTATGTCAACATACTAGGGTGTTTGTACATTGATAGAGAATAGATGCTCATCAGGAAAAGAGTCATCTATGGTTTGATTATCCCCTGATGTAGTCAACTTTGAAGGAAAATATGCAACAACATTGGCCTTCCCTAGCTTATCCACAATGGTTATGTCAAATTCCTGCATCAATAATAACCATCTTTCCAGCCTACCAGAGATTTGAGGTTTATTCATGAGATATCTAATGGCTGCATGATCAGTGTGCACAAAGATTTGGTAACTTGTTATGTAATGTCTAAATTTGTTCAGGGCATAAATCACTGCCAACATTTCTTTCTCTGTCACTGTATAATTGAATTTAACTCCCTGTAAATTTTTGTTGACAAAATAAATAGCATTTTCAATAGCTCCTTCTTTTTGTCCTAAGAATGCTTCTATCGCATAATCTGATGCATCAGTTGGATGTGGAAAGGAAGCTCCCAATTAGTTCTTTTGAGTATAGGATCATGAGTCAAAGCTACCTTCAAGTTAGAAAATGTCTTGTCACAAGCTTCAGTCCACTGGAATTAAACATCTTTAGTGAGAAGAGTATATAATGGTGTTGCTATCTTGCTGAAATCCTTGATGAAATGCCTATAATACCCTGCATGTCCCAAGAAACTTCTAACATCCTTCTATTTTGTAGGTGTGGGCAGATTTGTGATCACCTTAATCTTTGCAGGATCTACTTGAATTCCTTTGTGGAAGAGGTAGTGGCCAAGAACTACACCTTCCTGCATCATCATTAAGCACTTTTCACTGTTTAAGGATAAGTTTTGATTTTCACACCTCTGTAAGACTTTCCTGAGATTTTCTAATGCTTGATTAAAATCAACACCATAAGTGGTAAAGTCATCCATGTAAATTTCCATGCGGTCAAGAGAGATATCTGAAAATATGCTAATGACTGCCCTCTGAAAGGCTGTAGGTGCATTGCATAAGCCAAATGGGAGTACTGAGTAGGAATAGGTCCCCCATGGACAAGTAAATATGGTTTTCTCCTGGTCCTTTGGTGCAATCTGAATCTGATTTTCACCGCTGAATCCATATAGAAAAGAAAAGTATTGATTTCCTGCAAGTGTGTCCAATACTTGATCTATGAAGGGTAAGGGAAAATGGTCCTTCTTGGTGGCAGTATTAAGTTCCTTGTAATCAACACAAAATCTCTATTTCCTCCTTTCTTTGGCACAATCACTAATGGAGACACCCACTGGCTATCTGTAATGGGGTAGATAAATCCTGCATCTAGCAATTTTTGTAGTTCCCCTTTTACAATTTCTCTTAGTGCAGGGTTAATTCTTCTTTGTGGATGCCTCACTAGGGTGCAATCATCTCTGATATAAATTATGTGTGTACAAAGTTTAGGGTCCAATCCCTTCATATCATGATAATCCCACACAAATGTATGTTGGTGGGTCCTCAATAATTTTGCCAATAACAATTGTTGTTCTTCACTCAGCTTGCTATTAACATTCAGATATCTTCCCTCTAACACCTACACTTGTGTATTCAAATCTATCATGGTTGATTCATTAACACATGGTACCTTTAGTTCATATGGAAGCAATGTATGGGTCATACCCGTTGCCGCAGGAAGTCCGTCTACAGGAAGAGTGGTTGCAGGAAGAACACCTGCAGGAGCAGTGACTGCAAGAAGAGTAGGAAAAAGTATCTTGACTGAAACAATAGAATGAGAAGATGATGCTTCTTCCACTTCACAATGATTCTGAATAATGTTAGCCAATACTTCATGCCCATCTTGAAGCTGCATAAAGGAGCTTCTGCCTAACATCATAAGCTGTGCCACATAATTAACTTCTTTGTCCTCTTCACCAACATGTGGCCATACAAAGTTATCATCATCATGAGATGGCTAAGCAGGAGGATAAAGAACAAAAAATTTAGTGCTCTTCCCATATGAAATGGTCATTTCACTTGATCGACATCCGGTATATGCATCTGCAGTTGCTAACCATGGCCTTACAAGAATAATGGGATACCCGCCTAATGTAGCCTTAGGAGAAAGAATCATAAAGTTTGCTGGGTACTCCCAGGAGTCTAAAACTACCACAAGATCCTCCACTATACCATCAGGCTTAACAATAGAACTATCATCAAGCTACAAGACAGTAGGAGTAGATCTCATGCTTGCAATGTTTAGTTGCTACAAGATGTCCTTGGTCATCACATTGATTGCTGCCCCTAAATCAATCAAAGCATTCTTTATTTGGATCTCATTTATAACAACTGCTACCATAGGACTACCTGGGTCATTGTACTTGGGGATAGTCACTTTTCCAAGCATGATGTCAACTAGTTGTCCCACCACATGAACTAAAGTTGGGTCTTTCTTCTTCTTGCTTGGCTTCTTGAGGCATACTTCCTTGATTACCTTTCCATATATTGGGACATCCTTTATGGCTTGAAATAGAGGGATCTGAACACAGATGTGCTTCAGCTGATCCAGGATGTCAAAAGTTGTATCCTCTTTTTCTTCCTTCTTCTTGGAAACTTCCAATCTTTGAGGAAATGGTGGTTCTTGATCATTCTGCTTGGCTAGGATTGGTTCAGGATTTTTAGGTGCACTTGGCTAAATGAGGTCATCCAGAGGTTCCTCTCCCTCTTCCACATGAAGCTTAGTGATAATGGGCTTGGAAGGGGCTGATAAAGTAGTTCCTTAACACAAGTGGATGTCACTTACACTCATAGCATATGCAGGGAATTGATTTGAATTAGTAGATTATACAAGTTGATGTTGTGGTTTGTTACTTGGATTGGGTGTAGGATGAGCTAGTAGCTGAGTAGGTTTAGGTGGATTTGAGCTTGAATTAGTAGGTGGAGGCATTATAGTAGGCTACTGGGGCTGAGAAGGTGGTTGCATGTAACTATTTGTCTGGGTTGGCCATTGTTGTCCTCCCCTCCATTGATTTGTTTGCTACCAATTTCCTAGAGGTGGCTTCTAATGCCCTTGATATTGTTGCCAATTCCCCTGAGGTTGTTGCCACTAGGGTGGAGAGTTTTGATGATTGGGCCAAGCATTTGGAGGGGTACCCCAAGGCCGTGGTAGATATCCTCCATAGGTGGATGGATATGGGGGCTTCCATTGGTTAGCAGATAAATAGGAATTGAAATATGGCCCAACATAAGATAGTGGATCCGGTGGCATACCTTGTCTTGGAGCCCAAGGCTTCATTTGTGCAACATAGTAGACTTGATCTTCTTCAATCTGGATTGGCTTGAACTTAGAAGCAATCTTCTTGCTTTCATTATTAGCTACCACCTTGCATCTATAGTCCTTCTTCTATTTGCATTAGGGGCAATACTCTGCCAACATTGCCTCTACCTCCTCTTGTTTCTTCTTGGCTTGAAATGTATCCAACTGAGTAGCTAGATTTTTTATGTCTTGCTTGAAATCTGCTAGCAAGTGTGTGATCTCCATTCTTGAGACTCCACCGGTAGATGACTTACCCATAGAGGATTGGTAGCTCTCCCTTTCTTTGAAGCTACCCTAGAGTAGTTTTAGCATAATTTCTTGATGTCTTCCCAAGGAATTTGGGTGATATCTCCTCCTGCCATCAGGTTCAAGGCATCAGTGCAACTCTCATTGATTCCTCTTAAGAAAATAAACTTATGTGATTCTTCATTGAGGGTATGGTGTGGATATTTCTGTAAGCAAAATAGAAACCTTGAAATGTAATCTTTCAGGCTCTCATCCTCCTTTTGCTGCATCCTGAAAATGTCATCTCCTCTCATGTCACTGCCCCTAAAATATTCCTTGTATTTCTTAAGAAACTTTGTCTTCATGTCCTCCCAAGTTGCCACAGTATCTCTGCCTAGGCTCATGAACCATCTTAATGCAACTTCTTTCAGAGTGGTAGGAAATAGTTTAAGCCTTTGGGCATCAGTGGTATAGTCATAACTCCTGCAGAGTATGTCAAACTCGAACAAGAAGGTATCAAGATCTTCTGTAATAGGTCCATAAAACTTAGGAAGGGATGAAGCAAGGATATTCTTGAGGCTGTCCACTTCATTCTAATGGGAAATGGGGAAAAGACAATCTAGTTGGTTAGGCATGTTTCTATTTGCATCACCCATATCTGTTTGATGGATTTCCCAAACAAAGGGATTCTCAAATTGATTTTGGTCTTCGGTGGAAGCTTCATAACTAGTCAGATCGGGAAATGCATTAGTAAAGGGGTTTATCTCTTCTTCTTCTTCGTCATTCCTTGGCAGATTTGGAAGCTCTTCTAGCTAGAATGGATCATGATTGTTAGGAAGGAATCTCCCATAAGCATCTCTTCTTCGTCCTCTATGCATGCAGTATCAACTCACTATCAGCCAACTCACATAAAGAATTGGTAAAGAATAAGGGGGGTCATTACTTCCTAAATGAGGGGTATGCTAAAAGCAACTCTTAGAAATACTACAACAAGAAAACTATCAGTGACTCCAAAGAACTTCCTAGTTTGACACCATCCTCGACAATGACGCCAAAAATGTTCGCCTCCTACAATGATTCAACAACTAGGCCTTTACACCATGATTCAGAGATTGGAAATCTAGCCTGAATAGCTATCTCAATCATCATGAAGGTGCATTTAACTTGTCAACCCAGGGATGTGAACTTGAAATGGGTTAGCATAGTATGTGCACTAGGAACCCAAAGTAGCCATTTTCATTCTATAGCTAGGAAAAACACAATGCTGAAAGTAAATTGCTCAGAAAGGAATAACATAAATGCTAACCATCAATCAACAATCACACCAAGCTGAAATGCATGACATAAATGAAAATCCGAGCAAACAAACAGGACACTACTTTGTCTGCTTTAGCTGTAGGAATAGTCACAAAATGGAATTCTAGTGGCTGTAGGAACAGTCGATGCCATATTTTTAACTAATCACTCAACAAAAATTAATACTAAAATAAGGGATGAATTACTCACCAAGTGGGCCCCCTTGGATAAGTATCCTCTAAAACTAATGAAAACTCAGATGCTCGAGCTCATAACTTTATTTTATTCACTACAAATCATGAGTACAAAAGAGTAGTATGTTTGTATTGCTGAGAACTGAAGAATGTGAGTATAATATCAAATTGTGCAACCTTCAAAGAAGGAGCATCAGATCTTTATTTATAATACCAACTAAACAAGGCAGTCAACTCCACGAATTTGGAGGACGCCATTTAGGGAAAACAAAGAAAGTGGAGCGACAGCGGTTATGCATGCATGGAATCCGGTCAGACATGAAGGTCTAAATGCAGATTCATCACAACAGTAATGCCTACAACTGCTCAACAACATTAAAGTCCACTATAAGGCAATTACGTTCAGTTTGCATGAGGAATCTCTTGTCATCGACCTCCTTTGACCTTTGAACGATTCCCTTGCTGGACGTTATGGTGCATGCCCAGCTGGCGGTGTCTTCCTCAATTTAGCATCCTCAAATTAAATCTACATGGCAATGTTAGTACACACAATAATCGCATATATGTAACCACCTTAAGGAACATTCATTAACCACATGCAATATTAATACAAACAGTCCATTTAACATGCCATTTATCATTAAAGGTCTGCAAAAATAAGATTAAGCCCAATGTCTATAGTTTGAGGAAAATATCATAAAAGTATCAACACGTAATGTCAAAGCCCATGATAACTTCAGCAACTAGGTCACAAATTCTACCCAAAAATGAGACCATAAACTAGACTCGTCAATGGTATTAGAGCATGGATTCAACGAACCCGTTCTTGATTTTTGAGTTTTTTTCTTCGACTAGGGCTATAAGCTTCAAATTTGGAATCTCCATTGCTTTTTTTGCAATTTTTAGAGATGGGAAAATTTTAGGTGCATTTTGGCACAAAAGGACCTCATTGTTGCATTCAAGAGGCCGATTTGGTGAATTTTGACTATAAATTTGTCCAATTTCGTTGTCAAGAG
The DNA here is from genome assembly GCA_007258455.2 of Sequoia sempervirens. Lineage (NCBI taxonomy): Eukaryota > Viridiplantae > Streptophyta > Pinopsida > Cupressales > Cupressaceae > Sequoia > Sequoia sempervirens. The sequence goes on along the minus strand of VDFB02133236.1, from coordinate 10,611 downwards.
CTTCTGAAGAAATTTGTACTTTGGAGGTCATACGGCCTCCCAAGTATCGTACCGTACGGCATAAAAATAAAAATAAAAAGCAGTGCACAATGCTAAATTTTGTGCTTTGCACGCTCAACTAGTGGACCACCACCGCACCGTCTAAAGCAACTCCTATAGTGGTGACTGCTAGCGATGCCCCCAACAAATCCTAGCCACTCATGGTTCTACGAGGACCACCGATAGTAATCGCCAATGGTTCTACCAACAACCCACATAGTCACCACTAGAATAAATCACTGGTGCTTTAGCCATTTTGGCCCACTACTTGTCACATGAGCGACCAACGCGTTGGTCAAGGGGGCCTAAAAAATGTTTTTTTTTAAATATCCATAATTGGGAAAATTGACATAATTTTTCACTCAGTTATCAAAATCGGCAAATGAGATATCTTCGAAAATTTGGTTTTGAGCACTATCCAATGGTATTGATATTTTTATTAGATTTTTTTGATAGTGCATTCTACAACTTGTTGAAGTTAGATGTGTTTTTTTCACTCCCAAGCTCACAATATTTGACCTATTTCTCTTTTTTTCATGATTCTAGTGGTGTTGAGACGGTCTCTCAGAGCTCTTCACAACCATCCATGCCATTTTTCTAGATTTCTGTCTAAGTACATTGTATTCAATTTTTGTGTTTTCACAATCTAGTGAATTACTTGGACGTTTTAGCTCTTGGAAAATTATTGTTTGAATGGGATGACTTGTTTTAGGCTGTTATATATGTATTTATAGATTTCTATTGGGGCATTGTAGATATCTTTTTCATACAATTTCCATTTTGTAGATGCATTGAGATAAAGTGTCATTCGGTGTATACTTTTTGGAGATTTCACACATCCTATTATTCCTATTATACTCACACTATGATGTAAAGTACCATGGGTGGGTTGTGAGTGCCTTTTTTTTTCCATCACACCTTTGTCAAGTGAGTGTTCCTTCCATGAAAAACATCGACTCCCAGTGATTCATGCCTCATGCATTTGTGCCTTGGTTTACATACCCTTTTTATTTGAATGTACTTTTTAATTGTACATTTAGATATTATTTGTTCTCCTACATGCACTTCTTGGTGGCACATAGTTTCAATGGATCTTTCTTGCCTCTCCCTTTCCGCATTATAGGAGCATTTCTACTATTGTTGCTAATGCTTCCTTGGTTTCATTTTTGGAGTGATCTATGTATCTAGTTCTTGTTACTATGTACTAGGAAAATGCAATGGCTAGTTACCCATGCATTTTGGTGAGATGGAGCATTTACCATGTGAACACTCTTAGATTCCTATTTCTAGAGGTATCCTTCCATTTTCATTTGATTAGTGTTCTTCAGACTATTGGTACCTATATTTTTTCCTTGCATCTTGCATGTTGAGTAGTGTCATTGGGGTCACTCATGCAGATTCATGTGCCATTTGTATCTTCGAGTTCCAATTTTTTTCCATCTTATTCGAGTAGTGTCGTTGGGGACACTCATGCATGTTATTGTCTTCTTGATCTTGATCATTATTTTTTTTAGAGGAGGTTCTTCATTTCAACACTATAGCAGTCATCATTCAACAATTGTCTACAAATTCTTCGTGGTTGCACAATGTTCTTCATGTTCCTCTTTTTGGGATATTGTTTTGGTTGGAGGCTTCTTAGTCCTTCACATTAGTTTGGAGGATTTTTCAGTCCTTCATTCACCTTTCTCTCTTTTGGAGAGGAGTTTTTCCCATGAGGTTTACTCCTTTTCTCCATTTGTGAGAGATTATATTGTTTGTACATGGGTACCTCATCAAGCCTTGATTGTCGAGACCCATCATTTGTTATTTTATTTTTATGCATTGGATTTTTAGAGTTTTTAGCTACTCCCTAAGTTCATCTTGGGGGGTGTTATGGTAATCATGCATTTGCTAATAATTAAAATTAATCTTTAATCAATTATTAGTCTAATTCATTTTCATGCTCTTTGGTACGACACTAACATTTTAATAGGTTCCTTTTACTTTATCATGCTTAAGATAAAATTAGGTCATGTGCTTTTTTGTCTCATAGCATAAGATGAGGACACATTTCATGATCTAATTTTATCCTCACCTAGGATTTAATCTAGGGTTTTTTTATTTTTCTTTTTTATAACGATTCATTATTGTATTTTGTAATATTCATTTTTTTGGATCAATAGAATTATGAAGGATTACATAACAAATCAATTGATTTTTTCTCTCTATGTGATAGGTGGTTTGATTGAAAGTGGTTTTTGGAAGCTATGGTGTTCAACAAGAACCTCCAATAGGTTACACTTGACATAAAAGAGGAACCACCTAATATGAGAGATGAAAATTTTATTACTTAGGAACCTTATTTATGGGTAAGTGCAAGAAGTTGGGTCCACTTTAAGTGGAAGTGTCGGGCTTGAAAAAAATCTCAACAAGAATAGGTTCCCTTTTCATTCTTTTTTACTACAAGAACTGGCTTATGTCCTCTTATAACCTATAGTGCATTGGGCAAAATTTTCAACGTGACCAATGATGTTGGTGCAACATGCTCTTTGGTATGACACTAACATGAGGATTGGACCTCATGACCACTTGCCTAATGGGTACCTATTTTATATTACTATTTAAAAAAAAAAAATTGATGAAATTATTTAAACCCATTATAGATGACAATGTCAAGTTTTCAAATATATATATATTTTTATAATTAGATTTATTTATTTATTAAAGAAATTGGTCCATAAAATTGAAATGTCAGGTATTACTATTATTTTTTTCTTCCTTTCTTCTCTTTAAGATCCAATTTTTGTTTAAGGTTTTCCTTGCTTGATATGTACATTTAATCCTATTCTTGTTTAGAATCTCTTTATACCTATTCTTTACTAACCTTTGCCTTTGTTTCTCATTTTGGTTGATCTTTTACAAAAAAAATCATATTTTAGCCTCCACATCTTTTTTGTTTATTCTTGGTATTATGGCCCTTGCCTAACCATTCTACTTATCATAGTGAACTAACTAAATGTTTGTGCAATTTATTTCTATGTTCATTTATTTAAAGGCATTTAGTTGCACTAATTTTCATCATCAAATGACCTTGAATGCCACTCTCACTTATAAAAAGAGAATGCTAGGAATATTTTGATCAGAGTGACTAAAAATAACCTAGTTTTGATTCACATCACTATAGATCATTTGTATGGTTGAATTCTATTTCCTTGAAACTTTTTAAAAATATTTGTAGGATTTGAACAAGGAGAACATTTTTTCGTTGTGAGATACTATCCTTCAAAGACACGATAGATACCACTAGTTTCAAATATCAAAAGAGAAAAAAGAAAAATAGGTTCACCAAGCAAATGAAAATGTAAAAGTTTGTAGACTAATTGATAATTTCTATGAATTCAAGAAATTTCTCCAAGAGTAGATTTGACCTTGATTTATAAATTTTACCTCTCATAGTAAAAACTAGTTTTCTAGATTCCAATGTGAATTATAAATTGTCATTTATCTTATATATGATATTGAGGCATCCAAAATTCAATGTGTCGACAAAATTAATCTTTTTTTAAACATGTTAATTAAATCTATATCATGGATCATTTGTTTTTCTTTCAATAAATAACTTACATGATTCAAATTTTAAGTAGACGTGTCTATTTTTTATCGAGTTAGAGTGATTTAGTTGTGTTTCTCTTCTTGATTATTCATGTAGATGATCTATTTTTCTTCATGTTCCTCCTCTTGCACCTTTCCACATTAATGAGCCAAATACCTTAGCTTTCATTCTCTATATTAGAGAGCTTTTCTTCTAGGTAATAATTATCTTCATATGTGTAACAATATTTCCTTACCCATGATTTTTTTTATGGTGGATTTCATGATGTCTTAACCCTTTTCTTCTCAAGGATCTTAATTCCCCCAATTTATATTCTTACACATTAAAATTTGTAAGCATTCCTACCAAAGTTCCCTACACAACTAATACATGCATAAAAACCCATGCACAATAAATAATATAATTTAAAATAAAAAACTTTATTCATTAAACTTGATAAATATAATTATAATATAACTTAAGATCTTGATACATGCTAGGCTTCATTTTTTTATTATAAAAATATATTTATAAGATTGGACAACCTCATGATATTTAATGTTCTTACTAAACTAGATATGTCCTTTCTAATCCAAACTTTCCTCGAGTCATATTGAACTTCTCTCTATATAGATGGATGTAGAAAGATATGTGACACATGGAAATTTATTACACCATCATAGAGGATTATTAAAATGATTGATCCCAAAATTGAATAATTTTATGTTCATTTAGCTTTGAAATTGGGTGTACTGCCTTGATAATGTGTAGATCATCTTTCTTCAATGTACCTCTAGCTAGTAGTCTCCAAATTCAATACAGTTCTATTTGTAGCACCTCTTAGGATATAAAATTATATAGGTAGCCTTAGGAATTAGCTTGGGATTCAAATATTTAGCATAAAATTGAAGTAAGGCTTCATTATACAATGAGTATTCCTATTAATTTTCTTAAGTACATGAATCCAAGATGTGGTGTAAAAATGAATGAAATTTAAAGCAAATGTTTAGGATGCTTCTTTGTCATTGTGTTCCAAACCACAAAAAAAATATAAAAAAATAGATAAATACAAATATAATGTCACAAACCTACCACACATTACCACAAAATACTAGAAAGATGATAAAATACCTAAAAATAAAAAATAAAAAAAATTATATTTGGTTAACACATGATTACTTATAAATAATATTGAAATTGTGTCATCACCTCCATGAATCAATTATTAAATTTTGAGAAAAAAACATCAAATTATTTTGATATCTTAGTACATAAATGGTGAATCTAGGATCCACCATAACTCTATAATAGTTTTTAAATATTATTTCAAACTCATCTTGAGAAGTAACACTTTCTATGGGTAAACTCTTATACAATTCCCCATCATTTTTTTCTTCTAAATATTATATACCAGTTTTCATCAGTGTGCCCTCATCTTCAACCTCACAAGAATTTATAGCGTTGATGAAGAGTCTAATATGGTCTTCCCTAGATATTGTATTGTTACACTAAATATTGGGTAATCTATTTATAATTCATGAGGCGTGGGGTTAAGATAATTAGGTATCTAAAAAAATCAAGTTGCCCATATCTATTAGCTCCTAAAGGTGGTTTTAAGGTTGACTATATTCATGATGCACATTATTTATAGAAATGGTTGAGGTCTCCTATTATTTTGAGGAGAGGGTTTGTTGTATTTAGGTTTAGGGTGATAGAATTCTTAACTTATAGCTTTCTAGTGATCCAAAAATCCTTATTGATGAACATACTAAGCTATTATTTGGTCTAAGCATATCTAGTTCCTACTCAAAATGGTGAGTTGTTTCCTTAATTTTTTTAGACAAGCTCATAATTATTTTTAGGGTTAAGAAATATTTCAATATTTTATACTATTAAACATGTTGGGCCTACTTTAACTATTGACAAAGTTGAATAGGTATACCTTTTCAGTAATCCTTTTCAAGGATTATGTCCAAGAAAAATTATATATATTTACAAGACCCAATTTAAATATATTAGTGCCTATCAAAAATAATGTGAACTTTTTTTTTTTTAATCTCCATCAAATCAAGAATTTAAAATCATAAGAGTGATGTATTTTTTACTACATATAACAATTCTACTAAAAAGAATTATAAGATGAATAACCATTACGTATATCTAATCTATGTTCATTTTTCCTAGAATTTTTAACTTTATTTTCTTGAGGATCAATGATGTTCAACTTATTTGTTTTCCTTTCCTTCCATGTATGAGTTGGATTATTTTTATATTTAAGAGCTAACTTCATGTTGTGATCCTTGAAAACTAATATCCTACCATCCATCTTTAAATTTATAATTGTAACATTTTTCATGATGGATTTGACAACACAGTCCCCTCTTTTAGAAGAGATAATTTTAACATACGAAAAACTTCACAAATATTGGCAGTTATCAAATTTATTTTTTAAATATTCAAATATTTTCTATTGCTTAACCAGATATAGATTACTTAAAGTGCAATATTTACAAATTGGAAGGTAGAATGAAGAACAACTTTCTAATTGGTATTAAGATTGATGTTGTTAATTATGGTGGAGGTTTGCAATGAGCATAACACACCATATAGAGTAAATGACCACATAAAAGTAATATTAACAATATCAATAAGTAATGATAATGAATTTTTAAATCAAAGATCTATGTTTCTTAAATTCCTTGACAACAACATTGTTTTGTTGGTGCTCCAAACTATTCCTAATGTTTGTAAATAATGTACTTATGATAAAAATGATCCCTAAGGATACAAAGTTAGGCTAAGTGATCGAGTGAGTCTTATAATTAAAAAATAGGTATGTTGGACCAATTGACTAGAGAATATTCAATTGTCTTAAAATTTAAGCTCTATAAATCTTTGGAGGGTGATCCCCTAAGATATCATGAGACAATTAAAGATAATTTTCTTGAAACATATTTAAACGAAAGCTAGACCTTAATGACACTAAATAAATCTAAGTTGTTTGTCATTAATTTTTCTCTATACTAGCTCGTGTTATTATACAATCAAATATCTCTTAAACATGTTTATAAATTAAGACATACAACTACAATGAGTGAAAAAAAACTCGAATAAAACGCTCTTATAATGATTATTTATATCTTTATTAATCCTATATTTAAACACCTCATGCTCCAAGTCAAATTATTTGCCAAAATTAAAGATTTTCATTTAGCAAGGGGGATCTTGACTTCACCATGCAAAATTTCAATGAAAAATATCTTCCCATTTTGGAAAATTAAATTTTTTCAAATTCTCCGCAAACACTACAGAAAAAAGCAAAATGCAAGTTTTTGCATGACCAAAATAAAAATACTTAACGTGGAGCTTTTTAGAATCATTTTACACGATCTAGTGAATTTTCACGTGAAGATTTGCTTCTAGTCAAAGGTTATAAAATTTTCAATTAGAATCATTTTACTATACTTTTCATATTATATTTAACTAATAAATTTTACTATACTTTTTTATATTATATTTAATTAATAAATTTTAATTTATTGAAGACATATATTTAAATTATAATTCAAACATATATTTTTTTGGTACGTAAATGATAATTGTATTAAGTGCAAAAAAGAGTTTACATAGATTCGTTATGGTGGAATTGGAGATAAACCCACACTCAATGGCCTCACTACATTTATATTGCCATCGCAAACCATACAAACATTCCCAAAAAACTCCCCACCAACCTAGTACATTTGAGAGCTATCGGGATTACACAACACTCAGGCACAAACCTAAAAATGTAGGACACAAAGACTATACACAAAATGTTTTTAGACCCAAAGCCAAACCATGACCACGAGTAAAACACAAAAAAGGAACCATACCACCTTTAATCCAGCTCCACACCCTCAACTTGCAGAAACTCACTAAATTTGCCCCTCTAATTTGCCCCATTTGCCGACTCTAGATATAGGAAGTGCTTCAGAAAAACTACACCACACATGGCATGGGACCTGTGCTCCCATAATGTCAAACCCTTGATGTCCAAGAGGAAGGGATACCACTTCACATGTTCACCAGGAAGGAAAACCTTGTTCATGTCGCATGGGTGAGGCAAGATAACACAGGCTCTGTAATGATTATCACGTCCTCCACACCACCGAGTAAGTCAACCATTACTAACTTACGGGCCATTAGCAAAACCATTGCCTTAGGGAATTCCAAATCCAAGAGAGTGACAATGAAATGTGACAAATTATCCACATTCATTATGTAGCGCTCAGAAGACACCAAAAACTCCTTTCCTAAAATTAGCTTGAAAGCTTCCAACACTAATGAATCCCACTCCACAAAAACCGACCTCAATCTATTCTCAGTAATCTTGCCTAAAAGAGCCCACAACTTGTGAGATGCAGTGAGCGAATTGGGGTCTCCATCCTGTCTATGCCACCATTGCAAATGCCAAATGATCACTACTCGCCACCTTAAAACACCCACAAAACATGTGCAAAAAACGCCATTGTCTATGTAGCCATCAAACTGCACATTTGACTGTAATTATTAATTTATGGAAAATCAAAATACAGTGTAGTTTTTATTTTCAATTAATTAGTAATTGCAGTCAAATGTCCAATTTGATGATTGGGTAGACATTGCCACAAAAAACATTACTCCAAGACTGCCGCCAATGCCACCAAAGACATCCTCGAATGCGAAAAAGGACGGTGAAGTAATTTGTCCACCCATCCATTGTACCACACCAACTTCAACAATGCCTTGAAACCCAACTCAACGACACAAAAGTCATAAATGTCGCCCCACCAAGTTGCCGCAAAATAATTCTAACATATTATAATAAATATTATTATTTATTATTAAATCAATTAGTTTTTTTTTAAGATTAAACCCAACTCAACGACACAAAAGTCATAAATGTCGCCCCACCAAGTTGCCGCAAAATAATTCTAACATATTATAATAAATATTATTATTTATTATTAAATCAATTAGTTTTTTTTTAAGATTAGTTAATTTATATTTTTAAACTGCAAAAATGGGAAAAAAATTAAACGCCTCGGTACGGTTTTTAAACAAAACATTTATTACAGAATACGTTATTTGGAAAAAATACAAAGCAATTTAAAAACATTTAATTTTCTTTTAATGAGCTGGCGCTATAAACAAAAACGTTTTAGGAAAGCATAGGCATAGAAATAAAATGCGCGAAAACAAAACCGTTTTCCCCCTAAGTTCCAAAAAAGGCTAAAACGGCCATAAAACATACAATTCCGCCGTGAAACCCTACCATTGTTTTAATATAACCGGAAGTTTTGTACCGTTGCAAATCAAAAATTTGAGAATCGGGTCTGATTTGGCTGTTGGATTATCTCGCGATTCTATTATACAAACAAGCAAAAAGATAAATATTTTTCATATCTTTGTCCTTAAAACAAACCCAAAACAAACTGCAAACCCATTGTATGAATGACTAGACTGGATGAACCGCAAACCACGGAAAGAATCCTAATCAGGGACCTCGATGAACCTGCAACCCATTTGTATAACTTGCAAACATGCATTCCTCTTCTTACATACTAGATTTCTATTATTAGTCATTCAATTTGTTTCTGCATCTCTATCAATTGAAATATTATGACAGAATTTTTGTAAAACACTTAGGGTGCATTCTACATACATTGCTTGGACTGAAAATATTTGTAGAAAACTGGAAAACGTGTACTGAAAGTTTGAGGGAAATTCTTAATTTGCTACCTTGACTAGTTCTTTAGCCCCCACTGCCATCTCCATTATCAACATATCTTGCTATCATTGTTTTCCAGAATGCTCAGTCCCTTCTTTGCTTTGCATTTTCCCAAGGATAATGACTTACTCTGTTCCTTGTCATCAAACGAATATACATTGACAAAGGTTAAGCTGTCAGTCACTTTGGATTTCTTATTTCGATGGACTGTGGAGACAAGGTGACTCAAAAAATATTGTTAAATTTCTTAGCTATTTTTAAAAATTCTGAATGATAATTTTGATACTCTTTTTTGTGTAGAGTTCTTCTTTAGGATCTCCCCATAATATTGGTTATTATTGTTTTTTTGTTTCTATCAGGTCTTACCATGATCTATGTGATTCTTGCTAAGCACGTAGTCATGTGGGTTTCCAATGTCAGAGAAATTTCAAGTTCCCATTGTAGAATCTTTTCTGCTTATCAGGTAAGGGATTGATTCTTCTCATCTTTGCTGCATTTCTTTATTTTGCTTTATTTCATAGTTGGATTGGTACTTTTTGCATTGACTCTTTCACTTTGTTTATTGAAATTTTATTTATATAGTAATAATTATTATATTGTAGGTGTTCATTAGTTAAAGAGCTGATTTGAACCCTTGACCCATTTAAGTCAATTGTATGCATGTTTTCTTCTTATATACTACTCTCCTGCTACTATCACTGCGCTCTTGCATGACATATTGAACATATGTTTGACAGGCTTTTTTTCAAACATTTGGAGTATATTCTATGCCATGTCATGCTTGCAAAGATAATAATTTCAAATCTGGCTTTTTAACTCTCACCATGAATCGCTATTCCCAATTTTAGTGCCTTTAGTGCTTCACATGCTTGAGACAACTAGCAAAGGTGTACTGGATAGACCGAAGACATTCTAATTTCATTTTTTGAAAAAGATTTCCAGCCTTGTCACTCTTTGCATTTGGTATCCTGTAATGATTACATTCCATGACACTTTGTCCCTTCTTTACTTTATCCCAAATACAGCTAGTCACTCTATTTTCTGCATCTCCATCAATTGACTATAAAATTTCATTTTCATGTGAGTCTTCTAGAATCATCTGCATAATATTTAAGTTTACTGGTTTAAGGAAGATGTTGGTAACTTCAATACTATTCAGATTATTCCAGAAGTCTCATATGAAACAATAAATTATCAAAAGTCACTAAAAAGAAAAAATATTTTATTTACTTTTAGGTATTTGTATCTT
>VDFB02133235.1:0-26246 GCA_007258455.2 Sequoia sempervirens | reverse complement strand
TTTTGCCACTTAAGGGCCTATTATTTCCATGATGATCATGAACATACCCTAAAGCATAATTTATATTGGTGGAAATATGAGAATCTCCTTTAAAAACCCTTTTTCATTTCATCAATTTTGGGTTTAAAAAATGTTGTAATCGACATACCCATCATATCTCCACTTTTTGGCCCATCATGATCCTGCACAGGCCCACAACAACACCTTAAGATTGACCTAGTTAAACTTGAATGAAATGAAATATAAAAAAAAGTATGTTACGTTTCCCAAGTTTTCCAAATGGTTGGCCCTGTTGATTCGATCGTTTGTGTGCTCCTTTGAATGACAAATAGTATGAAAATGGATACAAAACGATGTACACGAGATGAAGAATGTAATGTTGAAAATGGGTATGTGAGTAAATGCACAAAATGGATGCAAGATGAGCTCAAAAGTTGCAGCAATGAAGTATGGTTGTGAGAGCTTGAATGCTTGTTTGTTTGATTGCTTTAATGTTGAGTGATGCAAAAGAGGGAAAAATACTATAATTTTAGGGGAAAGGCCTCTAAGGAATAGAGGGCTAGGATTTATCCACCATGGACAAGATGAAGGGCTATGTTGAGTTGAATACTTACAAGCCCTCACATCTTTCCAAGTGTCAATGAGGTGTAAAGGGGGAAGGTGATGTGGAGGTACTTTAGAGTACCTTGGTATTGGGACAAGATCTCCTCATAAAGGAGGTCCTTGTACCCATGTGGGAGATGTGACACATGAATAATTTAAAATTCTTGAATAATCCACATAGGGAATAGAAAATCCTTGGAGGAATAAATGTGAATTTTTAATTCACATGGGGAAGAGGTTGCCTTGTCTAAATGGAGAAAGCATTAATGATGGTTGACTTAGGGGTATGCCATAAATGGCATGGGGATTAGGTTGACCTAATCATGTGATTAAGGTTGTGCAAATAGGTGATTAAGAAGGCTAATGAAGGATTAAGGGCAAGTTGCAAGTTATGGAGAATGTGACATTAATCCTAATTAAAGGTGTGCACATCCTAATCATGGATTAATTACATGAATCCAGATTAAAGGAAAATTATGGAGGATGGGACAAGGAGAGAGAAAAAGATGAATTTAAAATTGATTTAAATTCAAAAGGGAAAATGAATAAATTAGATAAATTGAAGCATTTATTTAATTTAGAGAAGAGGGGTCATAAGGTAAAGTATTTAATTATTAAACTAAATACCTTAGGAACCTTAGGAATAGAAGAAATGTTAATTAAATAAATCATTTAATTAATGTTGATGGGGATACAAAATGAACGAATAAAGGGGATGAATTTTACCTTATGGGAGTGGTCAAATTTAGTTGTCTATAGATATCATAAACTCAAATGCACAAGGCGATAACCATACCAAACATCCCTCAAAATGAATCCTCCAAAACTAACTATCCATACCTCAAGATCCATATCCATGAAAGATAAATTAATATAAAATCATGCTAATCCATCCTTAAATGAGTCTCCAAAATCAATCATCACCACTACTCATTCCCATGAGAAATCAAAACACAAAACATAACACATCTTAAAGAACTAATGGGAAAATACCTCTCAAATGATAAAATACCAAGTAGACCAAGAGTGGGGGATGAGAATGCTCCTCATGGATAACTGAGCCATCATGGCTAACTCTAAGAAAAATCTCCTCTATTCGTCCATCATGAACTCACGTCCATACTTAGGTGAAAGCTCCCCTATCTTCTTGCTAAAACCTCCAAAAAGTAACCATCTCAAGCAAATGTCTCTTATAAAAAGAGAACTCTAACCTCACCTATGTCTCCAAGTATCCATGAGCATCTACAACTGATCAATACATGCAACATAGCACCATCATGAAGTAAGCAATAAAATGATCAATGTACTCAATACCAAGAGAACCACCAAGATCAATGTCAAAGATCCAACTGAAGAATCAGGAACCTATCATAACATCATGATCTAACCATCTCCTCCTAGGAGATTGCATGCCAATGCATACATCCTAGTCTCAAGAGAAATTGTATCATGCCAAACCTATAAACTAGTATCAAGGGTAAACCATGCCACAATACCAAACACACTCTAAACCAAGAAATCACATCTCCAATCATATGAATAAAACCATCATTGATGATGCGTCATGTCACTACCAAAAACTCTCACTGAACCATAATACTAACCTACACATGGCATCATGACTACCATCTCCTCCATGAAGATCATCCAGGTCTATACACAATCAAATACAATGTTAGTAACATATAAGTGAAACCAAGATCTCCATGCCAAGAAGATACATACAACCGCCATCAAAATAAACAAGAACCAATCCTACCCTACCAAGTCCTCATTGTTAAAAGCTCCCATTTAAAGTTTATAACCAATAAATGTACCAAGCTATCCTAGCATTGTGATTAAACCAATTGCTACAAGTCCCATGAACCAACTAATCAAGTACTCTAACCATCCATCCTCTCATCCCAAAGCAACATAACAATAAACAAATGACCACAATCAAGGCTAGCTAACAAAATCTACATTAACACTGATGTCCAACCCATACACCTACATAACTCATAATCAAAATAATGAAGCATGCAAACTCAACATAATATTAGTAACCTGCAAATTGAGATATCAAAGAAGATAATCTTGTAGGCATCAAGACTCAAACACCAAATCAACCATAGATTAGATTTTCCAAACATGTCCACAAATGAGTGACCATAGTCAAGGAACAAAATAATCATCAAGGCGATGAGAAACAACCTCCTAAAATCAAATGAAATCACTACCAAACAACCACATACATGATCATATTGTTCTAATGCATAAATGTACTTGCATACCCATGACACCATAACCATAGCCATCAATGTACCTACTCTCAACTATCACCCATATGAGACTCCAAGTCTCCACTCATGTCAACCTATATCCTCAAAATTTAACTCAACATGTGTACCTATCACCATCAAAGTCCAACTCTAAAAAGAACCTATAAATATATACTAAGAAGCACCAAAATGATAATCAATTGTACCATCATAAATATCATCTAAAAATATGTACTCCCTTAATATTTCACCTCGACTCATCTAGATGCTCACACAATCACACCTCAAATCTTAGGTACCTACAAGTGATAAAAAAAGTACCATACATTCCCTACATTACAAATTAATAAACAATCTAAACCAAAATGTGGTACAATGTATGCTCTCCAATGCCTATTCAAAATCAAAAAATATGATTCAATACGTAAAATTTATGCTCAAAGTTATGCAACCAAGAACATATAGCTTCCTAGCTCAAAAAATTGATCAAAATGGAAAAATCAAGAAATTAAACTTGTACTACTACCTAGTGCTCAAAACCACCTATCCAACAAGTATAAAAAGGTAAAAAATGAACTCCATGGGAAAAATTTATGCTAGTTTGAAAAAAAACGTCTAATTCGACTATTTGAGAGACCAAGTGGTGGCCTTTGAGCTGAGCCACTAGTGGCACACCGACGGTGGTGGCTAGCCAATGGTGCCCTAGTGACAAAATCCAAAATTGATTTAAATTTTATTTAGTCTACACTTTTAAAAACTTTCACCCTCAAACCTGATAAGAATTTTAAATTGAGTTAAATGTCACTTGAAATCCAGTGGGTTAATTTTATGAGGGTGAAATTATTAAAATTTAAATTTAAGTTAAGTTTTGGGTGATATATTTTTGGTCCTAGGGCCTAGGGTTTGGTCCCCCATGGGATTGTTGGCTAGGCCTTGCCGGGCCGATAGGTCGCCGACTGGTAGTGTCGGTGGCATACGTCGTCCAACCTTACCAGCAGTGTACTACTAACTGGTAGTGCTAATATTGAGTAGTATAGGGGGGTTGGCATGGGTCTACGAACCCTCTTGCCCCCCATTTAATATATATTTTTTGCTTAAATAATTCAAAACTTTTGAATTTTTTTAACTTTTTTTTAATAAGTTTTGCAAGGTTAATAATTTTTTTCTCTAGGTATTCTTTTTTGATGATGAATTTATTTTTTTAATATTTTATTTTCTATAATACGGCTGTAAAGTTGAATAGGACTTTTGACTAAAATTGTTTTTCTTATTTTTTCAACTTCTCCAAAATAGGGAAAATTTGTCATTTTGTATGTCTTGAGCCTTCCAGATCCAATGGTGAGGTCCTTTTTGTCTCAAGAGGTTATCTCTAAAATTTCCTTTACAAAAACCCTCATATGAAAACTTAAACCTAGTAACCCTTTTGACCCATATTTTGAAAACTTTAGATCTACAATAAACCTAACAAATCTTGACAACCCAAAAGCTCAAATATACAAACAAAACACCTTCAACATGTGTTCGATATCTTGTAATTCCTCTAATATTTAATGCATAGCCATGGCTTCAACTTTGCAAAAAACTCTCAAACTAGGGTTATACCAAAAATCCATCAAGTGGCTCTAATACCATTTGTTTGGAAATAATGTATTTAACCCACATAACCCCATATAAGAGATAAACATGAATACAAGTAACCATAATACATAGATCAAATAGACAAGCCACAAGATAACACAAGATATACCCTAGGAAAACCTTGAAGAGGGAAAAAATCAACCTCTCAAAGCATCCATACTCAATCTTATTATTCAACAATAAACCAATACAAGAGTTACAATAAATACCTTTGAAATATCAAGCCTCTCAATGCATCATCCATGTGTCCAAGAATTAATCCACACATCACATTTCATGCTTCACAAATGCACTCCTAAGAAATACTCAATAATGATAGCCCACTCACCCAACCAACCTTAACCACTAAACATGTGTTTACTTTTATAGATTCAAGCTCACACAAATACAACCTAATGGTAAGAAAAAACCATGTGCCATAAAACCATGTGAACATAAAACCACTAATCCATTATTTATTATTAAATACTAAGTTTTCACTTTTGGGTCAATCCACAAAAGTGGTTTACAATTCAAGTGAGGAAGGAAAAGTTACAAAAAAGACCCCATGCAAAAAATAATAATTTTTGGGGTTTGAACAAACTTATTGGTTTGAGCGAACCAAAAGAGGGTTCGTTAGAACCCTGGTTCAAGTGAACCCATTTAATGATGAGGACTTGCAATTCCCAACAAAAGCCAAGTAAAAGGCTTGGCAGAGGGTTTGCTTTCGAACCCTAGTTTGAACAAACCCTAGGGGTTGATAGATCCCTTAGTTCACTTAGACCCCTTCCCCCCCTTGCTCCTCCCCTTAGGAAACCAAAAAGTCCAAAATTTCGCTGGCTTCGGTAGGATGAAAATGGAGGGGCTTCCAATTATATTTGAACTAGATGATGGTAGTCCTTAAAATGGAGTTATCCAACAAATATGAATTTTAATATGTTTGTTTTATTATGTTTTTCTTTTTAGTTTTATTAAAACAGGTTTCCACTAAAAATCAAGCTCTCTATTCTACACATGTGGAAAAATAAAAAATTATAAAAAGAATTAAAAATGTAGGTGCACCAAATATTTAAGTCCTTGTTGATTCAACAAAATAAAATGAATTTAGATACATACAAAAAAAGTTATGTTGTATACGGTCTACCTATGTCTGAATTGTGATTGGTTTGACTTTGAAACTTGATTAAGGAAAAAATATTCAATAAAACACTATGAAACCAATTAGAAGCACTAGATATCATAGTTAGAAATCTAAATTCGAAAAAATTAAAATTTTATCCTTAATGAAAAAGCGTTATTTATATATGGTGAGCATCCTCTTAAAAATGTGTTTCTAAAAAAACTAGTTTTCGTGGGAGATGGAAAATATGCAATTGATTCCAAAAATTTTGAAAAAAATATTTTAAATCATACAGACAAAATGTCACTAATCTCTAGTTTGCATCATCTTCCAAATTCCTCACTTTTAGCGCTATAGGTTCCCAAAAGTGAAGATTTAATTAGAAAAAATTATTTCAGTGTCCAATTTAGCCAAAGATTGTAAATCAGTATTGTGGGATCACCCTTTCTAAATATTTTCTCAATCTTAAATTATTATCACGTGTCTCACACACATTAAATAATAATACAATGTTACAATACAACATAAAGTGGTCCCCAAATAATTACTTAGTGTGATTAACTACACCACCTAGGTGCATCACAATGAAATAATTATTTAATTACAACATTATGATATAACATTTTATGCAATGGTGTATAACAACATATCCTAATAGTAAATTTCTTGAAAGACTTGTATAAATGAACATGGATGAATGTTAAGTTTTTCAATCATGGATGAATAATGAAACATTTTTTAATGTCATATATTCAAATATATTTCCAAGTTGGTTATTTTGTCAAATGTATGGTGGTGAAATTTAAATGGGTTTAATACATGTCAACTCAGTCTTAATGTCACCTCAAATTTAATATAGTAAAACATATACTATGAAAATAAATATATCTATTTGCATTCACCTAATGTTGGGAAGGTGGCAAATAAGCATATATTGTGAATATAATTGTACCTATTTGCATTCACCTAACTTTAGAAAGGTGGCAAATATTTACTCTATAATTGATAAGAAATGTTTTTTATTTAACATGTACCTATCATATCATATTAATATAAGTATTTGCAAAAACAATGAATCTTTTATTGTTATTAAGTGGGACCTAAACTATTCTAGCTCATATCCCCATGATAGAAGTCTACTCCACAATGGGTCCCTCTCCCTTACTGGGGCTACTACATTCCTTGTGTGCATTTTTGTGATGGGGTATCAATGGTAGCAACTATCCAGCCCTACAAATGCACCAGGGCATGAATGCGTGGATGTGGATGGTCATACCCCTAATGAATTGTTTAAGTGTTGTCATGCCTCATGCTTACTGTATTATGTGATATATCATTTTATTAAATATAATTAATAAAAAATTCTTATAAAATAAAAATTATTATATACTATTAATATAATATATAACATTTTTTTTATTTTATAAGTATTTTATTTTATTTATTATATTTATATTAATATTAATGTTATATATAAATATATACTATATTATATTAATAATATACCTATAAGTTATTATATATTAAATATGAAATATTTTATAGTAAATTATTATTATCTCTTAAGCTTGCACCTAAACTGAGTTGTGACACTCAGTTAGCTAGAGAAACATGGGAGCATTCTCAGGTTGTGGGTGGAACCCAAAATGAGAATGAACCTTCAGATAGGTCGGCTTCCTAGCTGGTAATATCACCTAAACTACTAATTTTTAAAAGGAAAAGGGAGAAGGAATGCTTTAAAAAAATATACTAAAAATGAAATTATTGGGTGATACACCAAACTTACTGGGACTATGAAAGTTCAGAATTTCATACACTTGAACACTAATGACTGAATTCAGATTGTACAACTTATTTTTTGTAGGTTCATGCAAAAATATTTCGCAGGAAAGTTTGAATGCACTATCTTCTAAAAGGGAAATTACTTTCACATTCTAAAAGATATAATGCAACTTTAAACATAACCTACAACTTGCATGAATATACTTTTGTAGAAATGGCATGAAAATGCGAGAGAAAATTATAAGGAGATTAAAGTACCTCACTAATAACTTTATTAATCACTTGGTGATACACAAAACTGCAAGAAATGAGAAGGAAAAAATTGAGTCTATAATATCCAAGGTGTTATCTGTATTTCATATCTAGAAATGAGTTACAAAATGTGCTAAAAAAATTGTTCATAGGATTGCAAAGTCACTAAGTACAAAATTTGCATCAAGAAGAATTGATTACAAAAAGTCACTCAAGTGACTATATCCCACAAACTCTAGGCTCCAAAAACCCATGAGAAAAGGTTCTAGAATCAATTGGGGTCATATGCCTCCAAAATGCCTAGAAAAAAGCATCCATATCCACCCCAAAAAGGCTCCAAAATGATGAAAAAGTCCCAATTGATCAAGTCCACCATAATAACTCTTCAAAAGTGCATCAATCTCCAAAAAGTTCCATCAAAAAAGGCTCTAGAAGTCTTCATTTTTGTGAGCCTTCAAAAAGCCTACTTTCTAGCTATTAGACTTCATCCAAAAGAGCTCCAAACAGTTGGAAAAGTCAATCTTGATTTTGTATAAGGGTATGTGCAGGATCATGATGGGCCAAAAAGTGGCAATATGATGGGTATGTGGGATTTTGTTTTACCCAAAATTGATGAAACGAAAAGGGTTTTTAAAGGAGATTCGACTTTCCACCAATATAAATTATGCTTTACTTTGAATTGAATAAGTAATTATTATTCATTTTCTATTCAAATTACGACTAAAGTCTTGATTGATAGACTAATTGAAAAACATCTATAGCTTTCAAACGGTATCACATTTTTTTAATCCAAAACATGTGTCACATTCTATGTTTTGCATACTATAGGATTAAAAGAAAATTGAATTTCATGAATTTTTGACCAAGTTAAGGTGGGTTAGGACATCACAGTTTTTATATATTTTTAAGTTGTAATAAAAAATCATAATTAATTATTTACTTGGAAAAAATTACCAAAAATATGTATCACATTGGGACATGAGTTCTCTACTTATATCTAAAATATTATAAAAAAATATTACCATTTTATTGATGTTAGGGTGGTCAAACAGACACCTACTACTTATTTTTCCCCTAAAATTTAAGTACTACTGCATTGAAATTTCATATTATCACCAAATAGATTTTTTTTTTGAACAAACCTAGTAGTTTAGAAACTACATTCAATTTGCTACAAATTTTATTGTTACATATTTTTGAAATAATATAGATAACTTATTCAAATTTTTACGTCAAGTTTCCTAGCTCTGATTTTTCTAATTTTTTTGCCACTTAAGGGTTTGTTTTTTCCATGATGATCTTGCACATACCCATACTATGATGACACTTCAAATTTCCCTCCAAAAGCTCTCAAAAGCAATTAAAGCCTCCAAAATACCCTCCATATGTTTGCAAACTAATAGTAACTTCCCCATATTCTTGGCATATCATAAAGACCCTGCATCTTTCTCTCCCAAGACTTGGTCATATGAACACATGCTACTATTTTCACTCCAAGTCATAAATCAAGACTTACCTTCTCTTATTATGCATTGAAAACCTCCTATCTTTCTTTATTTTTTCATTCTTTAAAATAACAATTTTGATGAAGTAATTTATAATGCATTACTTGATCAAAATTGTTTACATTAGAATCAATGCAAAAATTAAAGGAGAATACAACTAAGTCTTAGAAGACTTAGATACTTATGCATAAGAGAAAATAAAAAGGCATAAGAAGCCCATGGGGTATTAGTTGACATTGATTTTATTAAAAAGACAAGGAAAAAATACCAAGTATCTATTGTGCCTCTTAGGTTTATGACAGCCTAAAAAGAAAAAAATAAAGAAAAAGAAAAGCATTATTTTGATTACACATGAAGCTTTTGGGAGAACTCAGTTGTCACCACCATGATGGTTTGGAGCTCTGTTGAAAGATTACTCTATGGATTTCTAAAGTTGCGGAGACTTGAACTTTGTATTCTCTATCGATTTCTTCAATACAATATTGGTAAGCTTACTTTGAAGAAAATTTTGAGGAAAAATCTTTATTTTTTGTTTACACTGACTCTTCATAACCGTGACCTTATGTGATTTCTCACCCTTTCTATTCTTTTGTGACTTTTTGAGAGCTTAAATGAGTCTTCCATGGTGGATTTCAAATTATCTCATAAGCATTTATGCAAAACTACACTCGAGACCATAAGGGTAAGCATCCTTGACACAATCACATTTCATATTCATTGTTTGTAGCCTCCATGTCTCTAATTGCTAAATAGAAAAAACTCCTACTTGAGCTCTAACTTTTATTTCTGAAGAAAACCCTAAAATTGTTTGCTTTATTTGACCCTCTGCATTTTTCATGGCTGTACACATGAATATCACAAAACCAATTTCAATGTCGAGGGTTTGTTCCTAGAATCTCACAAAATTTTTGATGCATTTGTTTAAAAGATTTGGGGTTTGTTCTAAGAAAAGTCCATTCATTGCACACACACAAGTTGTTATACCATTTTTTTATTAAACCCCATATGGTTTTACTTTTACTTTGCATTTCTTTACCAACCAAAATACTAAGAACCTTCATTTATATTCCATTGTGGTCATCTGTGTTACTAGATTGACTATGCTTCAAATTGTTAATGCTCCTTAATATATATGGCTCTTCTCTGCTCAGTTGCTCATTTCCTTCTCTAAATTTTTCCATAGTAGATTATAGTGGATATTCCCTCAATTAAAGTCAAAAACATTGCAGGTGATTGCCATCTGCAAACTGTGTTTGGACTTTCCTTTATATTTTGTAACCTTGATTTGATGATTGTTATCTCATGACAAAAATTTTGATACTTCCCATTGATTAGTTACTATATTTATCTCATTTTGGATGACTCTAAGACTTTGGTTTTCACATGGTCACTGTAACTAGTAATAATGGCACTGCTCCATTTTGTGTATTTATCTTCATTGTTGGTGTATTGTATCCTAGATGTACAATCTCTTCTCCTTACTGGCATGCTTACTTCAACTTTCTTGGAATTGCTATTATGGAAGTACTTAGTTGAAGAGTAGCTATTTTTTATGAATGCATGCCTTGTTGATTGCTTTTTCCATAGTGACATCAAGATTATATATCTTTACTTTGGGTAACAGTGTTGTTATGAGTAGATCTTGCATAACTGTCTTAGAAATAGTGTTCTCTCTTTATAATATTCACATATTTTAATACTGTCATTCTTTTGATTGGATTATAGAGTGCATCATGATCATAATTGTCCCTTACTTTACTGTATCTTCCACTTGACAAAATTAGTCACAACCTCTCTTAAGTTCAGCTTCACCTTGATACAATATCATACACAATGTTCACTTGCTTCAACAATATCATATTACTACAACTTAAAGATTATGATTTCTCATAGATAATTGATTACTATAAACACTTCTCATTTATGATTGTGCTATCAACCAACTCACCACATAGATGATGAGTATTCACTCAACAGAGGTTAAAATGCATGAAAATTTTGTACTCCTATCCCTATCAAAACATAAAATTATTAGCACACTAGGCTCAACCCTCATGGGAGCCACATTTATCCCATGTGCTGCAATTTAATAACATAGAACATAAATATAAATGCACTTGTATCTGTACATGAAGCAAACGTGTTAGTGAAATAAATGCATATCATGTATGTTTTTGATGAATTCAATGGTTTTTTGGGACATCTAGGATTTGCATGCTTGTTTAATGTAGATTGAGATCAATTTATATATTTATTGGTATTTTTTCATGTAAAGTTGGCAACTTTTCATTGCTTAGAGCATAGCTCTAACATCATTGCTTATGTCAAATGTAGGAATTAGGAGCAACATGAAACTAGGAGGGACAGATGCAACTCAGGACAACAACAGGATAAGATGACACATCAAAATCAATCATTCACAGACAATGACTAGTTTCCTTCTTTATATGCACATTTCTTTTACTTATTCATGTCTATTATTTCTTTATATGTATTTAATAAGTTAAGTCAAACTCACGGCTTGAGTGAGATAATGTACATTTTTACGTTCAATAAATATTACTATGTTCAAAAATATTTGTGTAAATCTTTTCTATGTTATTTGCAGTGTATAAATGCAATGATTTGTTACTATAATCTTGTAATCTTTCATTTTTTGTTTATACAATTGAATGTAATATAGGAAAGATTAATGAAAAATGTACCTCTCTTAGTTTCTAAACACAAAGCAGCCTAATTGAGCAAGTAGTGAAATTGGGTAACAATATATATAACAAAAATATAACAATTTGTATAATGAATATATTAATTTATAACAATGGTTATATTTTATATTAAATATCATATTTAATAAGATATATTAATAAGATATGACAATTGTATGGTCAAAAATTATCTTATTTAAAATATTTTAAATGTATTCAACTATCAAAATATGAAATTAAAATAAATAAATAATAAAAAAAACTAACATTTTATTGATAGAATTTATATTAAGAAAAGTTTAAAATTTAAATTACTTAAAATTTATACATTAAAACTTTAAAATTTTTATTTTAAAAATTAAACAAACATTTATTCAAAAGAATTTATATACATTTTATACTAAAAAGTTTAAAAATAGATTTACCTAAAGTTTTATACATTAAATATCTAAAATTTTGGTAAAAATTTGATCATATTTGTCTTAAGTAGTCAAATTTAAAAATTATAAATAAAAACTTATATTTATCAAAATTTCTAGTATTAATTTATATTAAAGATATCAAAATTTTAGTATTTAAATAAATTTAATAGAATTTAAAAAAAAAAATTAAATATTTTTTAGACTAAATATTTATATGTATTTTACATTAAAATAAACTTATGAATTTTTCATTAAATTTTATGAATATGAAGGAAAGTTTCTCACTAACATCATATCACTACAATGTATTAATTTATAGTATTAATCATAATTTCTAGTATTAATTTATATTAAACATATCAAAATTTTAATTAAATTAATTTAATAGAAACTTTCTTTTTTAAATTTCAATAATTTAAATTATTTATATTAAATATTTATATGTATTTTACATTAAAATAATTCTTTTTTAAAATTTCATATTTTGATAGTTGAATATTTCAAATATATTTTAAATACATATTTTTATGTAGATACAACAAGATATAACTATTAATAACAAAAATATAATATTTAATATAAAATATAACAATTGTTTTGTTTTATTAATATAATACATAATATATATATTTATATATAATATTAATATTAATATTAATTTAATTAATAAAATAATTCTTATAAAATAAATAAAAAATTACTATATAATATATTAAAATTGTTATATATTATTTTAATAGTATATAATAGTTTTTTATTTTATAACAATCATTTTATTAATTATATTTAAAAAAATGATATATCGCATCATTCAGTAAGCATGAGAGCACTGAAAGAGTTTGTTAGGTGTACGACCATCCGCATCCATGCCCTAGTGCATTTGTGGGGTGGATGGCCGCTGGGCGGGTCGCCTTCAATACAATGTGTATTATAATGGACAATCGAGTCACCATGAGGTCATTATTCCTCACAGCCCAGCCCCTCCTCCTGCCGGCTGCCACTCAACGGTGAAGTTTTCCGCATCCGTCTTTTTATCTGCCTGCCCGTCTATTCAAAGTTGGGAACTTTTCTTTTCCATCGTTTGTCGCAACATGTACTGTGTTTGCGGCATTTGCAAGCAATGAGCTTTCGGAAGAATGGGGAGCAGTGGCAGTGGCAAAGGCAGTCGCAGGGGCAAGGGCAGGGGGAATGGGAAGATGAGACAGTGGATGCAGAATTGCCTTATCGTGGCGCTCTCCTCGTACGTAGCGCTCGACCTTTTCATCCACTCTTCAACTCCAAAATACTGTGACTGCCCACGGAAATTGACTCTCGGCACCGGAAATGGAGCCTGCGCCACCAGAACAGGGCACCGCGAGGCCACGTCATGCAGCGGCGCAGAGGAGGAGAAGGCGTGGAATCAGATGAAATGGATTGGGGAGGCGGCGCCATGCAGGGTGAAGGGGTATTTGATTGAGAAGCTGGATGACCTGAACAATTTCAGGAGGGGCTATGCCCTGAAATTTAGTCCTGATGTGGAGGACAGAACGCACCTGTTACCGTGGCTGTTGGCGTCGAGGGAACCGGAGCTGGGGCTGAGAAGGCGACGCGTGTACCTCGACTTGGGAGCTAACCAGTTCGCCTCCAGCGTGGAGTGGTTTCTGCGCATGTACCCCTGCGATTTTACGGAGGTCTATGCCTTCGAGTCGAACCCTCACTTCTGGCGGCCTCCTGGCAATATATTCCAGGAGGACTCCAACCTTCTGCCTGCGGATGTCCCGAGGTCGAATCCCATCCGCGTCAATTCCACTCCCGGTATTCCCGAGTGGATGATGGAGCGCGTGAAGGTACGTTTTCGACGGGTTTCTCACACAGACGATGCCTCCACAAATTCGACCGATATAACTCGCTTCATCAAAGAGGAGCTCCGCCTCACGCCTGCTGACACCGTGGTCGTCAAGATGGACATTGAAGGCGCGGAATGGCCCATTCTGACACAGTGGATCAACGACCCTCAGATGCCTCTCATTGTCGATGAGCTCTTTGTTGAAGTGCATTATGCAATCCCCACCATGAGTCTCTTTGAATGGGATTCCTTCGCCCCCAAAACCAGAGATGACGCTCTCACCCTCCTCGCTGATCTCAGGTGGCATGGCTTCTATGCCCACTTCTGGCCCTGACTCCTCTATATGGAAATTTATTATCTACCGTTGCCACTCACTTTCCTTTCTCTCATATTATGGCTGTCCGTAAGCATTTTCATAAGGTAGCATCTGCATTTCAATTCAATTATATATAGACAGATCTGTGATTTCATATAATTAACAATCTAGCCTATTTCGCCAACGTGACGGGTGTCTCTGCAACATCCAACAAGATTTGGGTTCAAACTTCAAAGTACGCGACGGACCTCGTAATCGGGCGACGGCCTAAAACTTCTCATTTTTGGCAGACTTTGGGGCAGCACCCAGGGAAGCCCCCCTCCATAAGATCTTACCCTAAATGGGTTGCTCTCGTTGTAATTGGGCTTAGACCTAAAAGTGTTCTGCATATGGACTTTGCCTGACTGCTCTGTTATTAGGATTACGCCACAAAATGAGATAAAACTGCTTTGTATGTAGGTCTGCCTGGACTGCTTTGTAATAAGGGTTTCTCTATAATACGCTCTGTGGGTTCTATCCATGGACCTAATATTCTGTCTGCGAGGTCTGTCTGGAACTTTATTACCATCTTTTGGATCAAGACTATTTTTAAGGGGGTACGCCTGGACTCCACTGTAATAAGGGTTTTTAAGATCGCTTTGTAAATAAGTGAAAATGTCCAAATAAAAAGATTAAGCTATCATTCAAGACTAGTTTACACAATCAGGTACTGGTCCAAGATTACTGTAAGAGGATTTAAAAATAGAATAATCAAGTGTTGCCCAAATACTGTTTTGTAAATAAATTGAAATTTTACATAAATTTGTTATGTTTAAGTGAAAACGACTGTTGCTAAGTATTTAGTCCAGAACAACATTGGTCTTCTTAATCATGGAGTTTCAGCCCAAAACTTGTTTGTAACGAAGTTTCTGCCTTAAACTACTTTATATTCAAGCTTTGGTGAAGATAGTTTTTAAACGGCTCAAAAAAATGTTTGGAAGTTAAAATCAAAGTTTTTGATTCAAAATTAATTTATAAATGGATTTTAGTGTTATATAAAAGATTCACTTCAATCTAAAATTATATTTCAAAATAATATTTTTTTTAAGTAATTTTGATTCAAAATTATAGTATAATTGCTGGGATTAGGTGTGTCATACATAAACTTGGAGTAGGATTAGTTCTGTTATAGTTTGTAATTTGAGTGTTTATAATTATTTCAGAGTTGTAATAGGAATTTGCTAAATGCAACTATGATAACTTAAAATGTAAGTAAGAGTTGTTGAAATAGAAAATCTTTACGAGAGGAAGTTAAGTGTGGACTTCAAAAAGCTCAAGGAAGATCACCCAAAAGGTAGACAAAACCACAAGTGGAGAGTTTTAGTTGAAAAATAAAGTTTTTAATTTAATTCCTTTCTATTTGAGTGTTGCGATTAAAACATGGATACTAATGCCTAAATTAGCTAGTGGTTTTCAACACATGGTTTTAGAAATCATTCATGATTTGTGGTTTTCCTCATGCCTATATATTGAGTGTTTCAGTCAAACAAATTGGTGAGAATTTTTTTTTTTAATATAGTCATGTTTTTTTTTCTATTAGAGACACTAGAAGAGGATGTTGATCTCCATGGAGACAAGAACCTGATATTGTATTGAAACTAAAACTTTCAATAGACGTAACTCTACAATGACTGAAAGTTACTTAGAGAACTGAATGCGACCTTCATTGTCCTAATTCCCAAATTTGCGGATGCTAATAGCTTTGGTGAGTACCGTTCCATAAGTCTTTGTAATTCTATATATAAAATTTTCTTGAAGGTTCTAGTTGTATACACTCAAATTTGGTCTGGAGGAATTAATTAAATACAAGTTATTTAATTAATAATCTTTAATTCTTCTAATTATAAATAAATCGAAAAATTTATTTATATAATTCATTTTCTCTAATTCTTCCTATCCTAAATCATTTTCTTCATTTCTTAATTAAAACAAATTTAATTAGTTTGTTTTATTTAATTAACCTCTTCTCATTAAATTTGAATTTTAAAATTGAATTTAAGCACATTTCTACTAACTTTTTCCCACCTTCCACCTCATCATGTGTCTCAAGAATTTGGCATTTATCCTCAACAAATTCTAACCAATTTGGGACACTTGGCCTTTATCTCCATTTTATTCCTCTTGACACTTGGCAATTTGTTCCTCAAAAGGGAACAAACTTCCCCTTTTCTCTCTAACATCTTCATCTTGAACCATCCATTCTCTAGATCAAATCCAAACTATTGATTCCTACCACCTAGGCTCGTGCCTTAGAAAATACATAAATAAGGCCCTCATTTACAACAAAAGAGAGAGAGTTGAGCATAATTACACTATGCAAAATTTTAGTTAGTAGTATCATCTTAGCATTGTCATTTTAGAGAGCATTCTAGTATTTGTATTTTAGCATCAGGTAGTTTAATCATGGCATTTTCATTAGCAACATCTTAATTATAGTAGTTTCATCACATCATTTCCATTAGCAACATCATAGCAGCATTATTATCTTTGCATATCATCTACAACTAGTTTAGCAATCATGTACTGTAGGAAATATTTCTTGCATTTCTAGCATCTCTCATTCTTCAGGTTGTCATTTGGAAAGTCATGTGCACAAACAATCTAAGAGAAAAATGACTTAAAGAATCCTTGGAGATAGATGACAATGAGACACCATTGGGGAATCATTTATTTTAATTTGGTTGTTATTGAATTCCTTGATATAATGTTTCATTGGTATGTTGTATAGGTTTTTAATTGCTTATGCATGATACATTATTCATACACACATTAAATTTGCGCTCACCGTGGGGCCTAGCCCCATTTTTAACATTCTTTGGAAAGTTTTCGTCAATAGGTTCATTCATGAGTTTCAATGTAGCGCACCCATGGCCTCTTTTAGTGCATAGGTGGTGACTTTTAGCACATCCAATCTTTGTTATAACACATAAGCAGTGCAAACCAACGCATCTACCTACTCTTTGAACTCATTTACAAGATTTTATTTTCCTTTTTTGCTTTCTAGAATAGAGCATTGAATGTGTTTAAGAGTGCATATACTGGATACTTTAGCACATATGCTCTATGTTTGAGCACATATATCTTTGTTTGCAGAAATTTAAAGTTTTGGTGGATTGATCTATATCTTTCTATTTTGTAGGTACTTTATACACTATCAAAGATAATATCCGAGACTACTAATGGTGTTTGTAGGGGTTGGAGTTATTTTCCTTTGATTAAATTAGGAATCTAGTTTAATTACAAGGTTAATGAACACCACGTATCGTGTGTTTGTAAAGTGATAGGCCTATGCTCTCCCCTTTATTGGGTGACCAATATGCCAGACTCACTCTTTCATTTTATTGCAATGGCACCTTTAGTAGGCCTTCCGTAGTGGGAAAAAGTACTCACCCTATGGGAATGACCTAAGTGGGAACAACTAAAGCCAAGCATTCCAACCCACTATAATCAAATGTGATTGTGATGAAAGTCACATTCAATGGTAGTGTGCATTGATAGCCATCCTCAAAGCCTTTGTTCTAAAGGTTGGGAAGCCTCTTGAGGGAGTTTATCATTTTCCACATTGAATGAAATCCCTTAGTAAGAACTTTAAGTGTAGTAGCTAGTTGATTCAGTTTTCAAACATTATAATATTCACAATGTAAGGGGAGGGAATAATATGCCCCCAAGATACTCACCATATAACTACTAGGGATTTCTTCCCAAAAGTGGAGGATGCGACTTTGGTTAAGACCCGAAAAGGGAAAAAACATGGGTACCCTCTAGGGGTGATAAGGCTATGTGAGATGACATAGTTATAAGATGTGGGCTACAATGTTATTTTAATGACCCTTGAAATTAGAAGAGTTTGACTAATTTGTTTGCTCTTGTTCAATACCAATGGAAATCAAAAGGATCAGACCAGATCCTAGAACATACACTTGATGTTTAGATCATAGGAAGAAACAATTGTTTTACTACTTGCTTTTGTGTTTGAAATCACTGGTTAGAAGAGCATCCATTAAAAGCACTCAATTCATTGATTCAAAAACAAGAAAAACTAGAGAAACTTTCAAAAATGTTGACATTTCTAGTGTAGCACATAAACTTCTTGTTTGAACACATTGAGTTCATATTCTAGCACATCTAGGATTTGTTATAACGCATTTACCCCATATTTCAACACATAAGCTCTTTGTTTGAGCGCATTTGCCTCATCTTTTAGCACATAAGTTTCTTGTTCTAGCACATTTAAGTGACATTCTAGCACATCTAAGCTCTCTTTTGGCACATTTACCCCATCTTTCAGTGCATTTGCAACCTATTTTAGTGCATTCACCTAATATTCAAATAGAGAGCTACATTGAACCTTTTTTCGATAATCAGAATCATATTTAGGGATCCTTTTCAGAGCAAAGATCATTCCTCATTACAACACTAGTTTAAACTTGAAGAAACTGGCTTTTGCAAGTGTAATCACTTTAACTAAACTTGGATCAAATAACTTAAAGCACACCCAATCACCAAACTCATCTTTGATCATTAGCTAAGTTTCACTATCAGGATCTATCATCCTTTATCATGAAACAAAATGCTTTACATCAGATTTAACCATAGTCTCATCAATAGGATCCATCATCCTATTTGAATTAGGTATTTCATTGGCACTCCCAAAACAAAGATCAAAGTATAGTAAAACTCTATCACTTGCATGCCCATTTTAACAAGAGCTCAAAAATAAAAACTTAGAGAAAAGGAAATAGAAACCCAAAACATCATGGCAGAAGGAGAAGAAAATCCTTTTCAAATATTTCATCAACTTGAAATTGATGAGATAACTGATGAGGACATTCAACAGGCTCAACAAGACCCTAATTTTTACAAGATCATGGAAAAGATTCCAGGAAAAGATGGAGAGAAATACTTTTTGATGCTAGAAAATCAAGGTGTAAAACTACCCAATGATTTTGATGCCAACCAATTGAAGGGATCTCCCAAAAAAATAGAAGTTGACTCACAAATCATAGATCCATTAAATGATTTAACTCATCAAATGTAAGATCTTCAACAACAAATCCTAGAAATGGAAAGGGGAACAACCAAGAGATATTTGTTGCAAGACATCTATCCTTATCCATTTAACAAAAAAATGAACATGATACTTTTTCCACCAAATTTTGATCTTCCAAAATATGAAAAATACAATGGCAAAATTGATCCTAAAGATCATGCAAGAGAATTTTGCACTATGAGTTTGTAATTTACACATGAAGAGACCTATCTAATGAGATCATTTCCAAGAAGTTTTGGTGGCCAATGCATGGAATGGTTTTCAAAACTCCCACTAGGTGTTAGATCATTTGAGGAGCTGGTAAATAAATTTATCTCCCAATATTCATACAACATTCAACATGAAATAACCATGAAAGATCTCTATAACACAAAACAGAAAAATGGTGAATCATTTCTTACATTCCTACAAAGATGGAGATGATTATTTGCTAGATATTCCCATCCTATACTTGAGAAAGAAAATATAGAGATCTTTATTAACAATCTCAACAGTGAGATGAGTTATAGACTCCAATAGTAGTGTCCAAATAGCTTTGAAAAGATGATTGAAAATGAACTTAAGATTGAGGAAGCCTTGGTTAAAAGAAGAGTGTTAAAAATCTATAATGAAGGAAAAAAACTCTACTAACTCTTCTAACCATCATAACAACAATTAAAAATCCAAATTCTGGACATGAAACAAGAATGTTGGTAATGATTATGTAGCTGGTATGCATAACAAAAAACTAGTCTTCAATTTATCAAGTATTACACCCAAAAACAATCAAAATAGAAGTGAATCTAAACCAACTCCACCACCACAACACAAAAAATTTACACCTTTGGGACAATCACTTGAATCAACATTAAAAGAGCTTCTTGCAAAAAAACTTATAACATTATAGGAGGCACAAGATTTTGAACCAAGAGTCAAACCACCATGGTGGAATGATGCATATTAATATGATTTTCATAGAAAAAATGGTCATAAAACAATAAATGTATGCAATTAAAACATTTGGTGCAAGACTTGATAGATAGATGTGAAATATTGAGAGAAGGACCTCAAACAAATGTTGATCATGGAGCATTTAGAAACCCTCTATCCAACTATGAAGAAGGAGATTCCTCTTTGAAAAAAAAAGGGAAGAATGTGAATTATGTTTATGATACTACAATCCTTCACATTGCTGCAGCTGATAACAAAATCAATGACACCACAATCAAGGATAAACAAGACATTGTTGCAGCTGATAATCAAATCAATGATAAACAAAACAATCTACTAGTAAAAGTGACCACAAGAGCACAGTCCAAGTTTGTATTGAAAGGAAGTATATCCAAAACACCTGTTGCCCCTTCAAATCAATGCAATATAGTAGACCAATTGTGAAAGATTCTAGCACATATATCCATACTAGAACTTCTTAAAATTTCACTAGCCCATAAGGATATTCTGGAAAAAGCTTTAATGGAGACCACAATACCAACAAATTTGGAAGTATATCAATTCCAAGCCATGGTGGGACATTTGACTGCTCCCCATTTCCTATCATTCTTAGAAAATGATGATGCATCCCTCACTCATCCACACAACACTTTGCTCCATATTGAGGTTATAATCCATAAACATCAAGTCAAACATGTTTTAGTAGATGGAGGAGCTGGTCTAAATATCTACACCTTAAATATTATCCATGCATTGGTATTTTTAGAAAATGCAATAGATTCCAAAAGAAAGATGACCATAAAAGCTTATGATGATGAAGAAAGATCGTCTCAAGGATTGATAGTATTGCCAATTCAAGTGGGATCAGTTCAAAAGGATATAATCTACCAAGTTTTAGACAAGGATTTGACATACAACATACTATTGGGTCAACATTGGATCCATGAAATACAAGTAGTGCCATCAACATATCATCAATGCTTGAAATTCCCTTACAATGGACAAGAGATCACAATTTTAGTAGATTCTAATAATCCTCAATACTGTAACACTCTCAAGATAGTCCAAGATGTTTTTGTACCACATAACAAAGAAGCTCACACTTCTATTTCATCAAGTAATGAATTCCAACTCAATTCTTTGTCAAAAAAATTTGAGAAAAAAGGTTCAATTGAAAGATAAAGCATTGGTGATTCTATTCCCTCAAATAATGAAAGCCAACTCAATTCATTGTCAAAACGGTTTGAGAAAAAGATTAATTTGAAAGATAAAGGAATGGGTGAGTATTCTTTTGAGTAGTTTGTATGTCTCTCACAGCTACTACCTTCTCCAAAATCATATGGACAACCATCAATATCTAGACAACAATTTTCACAACCCATCACGATCTTCGATGGTAAGTTTATAAAAGTAGGTACTCTAGTTGATGAATCTAAGGACAAAGAAATTCTAAATTGGCTTTACAAATATGAAGGAGAATCCCAAGTAGCAACTTCCAACATACAAATAGAACAATATGGTAAAGGGTTCACAATCTTAGAAAATATGAGATATGAAGGAAAAGGTCCTATTGCAAAATGAAAAGAAGGTATTGTGAAAACAATTTAGCCTATCACAATCAATTCAAAAGACAAGAAATGATTAGGATACAAGGAAGAGAAAAAGAAGAAGCCACTCAAAATATTTGTGAGTGAATCCTCCAATTACAAGTTAGTTCTGAAATAGACTCAAATGAATATGAATGGGATTCACTATATGAAGAATCTTGTCAAGATAAAGAAATTGATGTGATAAAGAGGTATGCACCCATACATATGGAGGGACAAAGTTCAGGGTCTAGACCACTTGAATCACTACATATTGATGACTCTAGTGAGGACGATTAGACATCGACCAAGATAGATGATTTAGAGGAGAGTAACATTATAGACCTTAACATTGCTATCAAACACCTTGAAAATGTTTCCATCGTGACACTTACCACCTTTGACCTTGACCAATCTGATGATTCCTTACCATTGATACATCCTGGACTCATTGATTGGGAACAAACCGAGTTTCTTGAAATCCCTATCTTTTCAAATGATGATGCCATTATCAATTTTCTTTGTTCAAAAAATCTAGAAAAATATTCAACTAATGAATTTCATAACGAAGCTTGAAATTAGGGTAGTACCAAATCTCTTAGTTGCAAAATAAAGAATATAAAAAATCAATCTAATGGTGAAAACCATGCAATGGTAGTATTGGATCATGAAAAAATAAAAAGAAAGAGCATATCCAATGGTGAAAAAATATTTGAGGCATTGAAGGATGAGAGATTTGAAACTCTTCTTGAGCATTATCATAAAATGTCTTAAGTATTTGTCGAGCCTACACAATCCATAAATATTGGTATTGTAGGAACAACAAAGACCATACACCTACCAACATTAATGATAGAGCAAGAAAAATTAAATTAAACCAAATTCTTTGAAGAAAGACAAATCAATTTTGCTTTGTCCTATGCTGACATGCTAGGAATAGATTTGGATCTAATACATCATTTATCTATGGCACCCAGAGTGAAGCTAGTAAAGCAAAAATTGAGAAAAATGCATCCACACATTGCCCTACTAGTGAAAGTAGAATTAAAAAAATTACTAGATGCAGGGTTCATCTGAACAATTGACTATGCAGAATGGATTTCAAACATTGCACCAATCTCCAAACTAGACAACAACATCATACTATGCACAAATTTTAGGGATCTTAACAAGGCTTGTCCAAAGGATTACTTTCCTTTTCCCAATATAGACATCATTGTGGATTCAACAGAAAGTCATACTATGCTATCACTCATGGATGGTTTTTCAGGCTATAATCAAGTCAAGATCGCACCAAATGATCAAGACAAAACAACTTTCACATTCCCATGGAGTACATTTTGTTGGAATTCCATGCCTTTTGGATTAAAGAATGAAGGATACACCTATCAACGTGCAATGACAACAATCTTTCATGACATGATGCACACATTCATGGAGGAATATGTGGATGATTTGCTAGCAAAATTATTTACCAGGGAAGGACATCTAGAAATCTTGGATAAAATATTTAACCGATTAGAAAAGTTCAATGTGCGTTTAAATCCAAAGAAGTATGTATTCAGAGTAACATCAACAAAAATCTTAGGATACATAGTCTCAACTAGAGGAATCTAAGTAGATCCAACAAATGTCAAAGGGTATGTGTAGGGTCATCATGGAAAAAATAGGCCCTTAAGTGGCAAAAAATTCAAAAAAAATAGAGTTAGGCAACTTGATGTAAAAAATTGAATAAGTTATCTATATTATTTAAAAAATATGTAAGAATAGAATCTGTAGCACATTCAATGTAGTTTCTAAACTACTAGGGTTTTTTAAATCTATTTGGTGAAAATTTGAAATTTCAATGTAGTAGTACTTAAATTTCAGGGAAAAAATAAGAATTAGTTGTCTGTTTGACCACCCTAACCACAATAAAATGATAATATTTTAGACATAATTAGAGGAATCATGTATGGATGTGATGCATATTTATTTGTAATTTTTCTCCAAGTAAATAATTAATTATGAATTTTTTATTACAACTTTTAAAAAACATAAAAACTCGTATGTCTGACCACCTTAACTTGGTCAAAACTTCATGAAATTCAAATTTTCTTTTATAAATCCTATAGTATGTGAAACATAGAATGTAATGCATGTTTTGGATTCTAAAAATGTGATATCATTTCAAAACTACAAATGTTTTACAATTAGCCTATCAATCAAGACTTTAGTCATAATTCAAATAGAAAATAAATACTAATTATTTATTAAATTCAAAGTAAAGCATAATTTATATTAGTGGAAAGTTTAGAATCTCCTTTAAAAACCCTTTTCATTTCATCAATTTTGGGTAGAAAAAATTCATCAGCCACATACCCTACAAATACCCATCATATCGCCAGTTTTTGGCCCATCACGATCCTGCACATACCCCAAAGAAATCATGGAAATGCCACCACCTAAGAACATTATCCAACTAAGATCTCTACAAGGAAGATTCCAATCCATCAGAAGATTCATTGCACAATTGGCAGACAAACGTCACCCTTTTACTCATTTGTTACACAAGAATGTTTATTTTAGATGGGATGAAAGATGTGAAGCTACTTTTAATTAATTGAAACAATATTTGATGAATCCACCTATATTGGTACCACTGGAATAGAGGTAAAACCACTTCTACTCTACATAGAAACTACTAAGGTATCTTTGGGAGATTTTCTAGCACAAGAAGACTCTATAGGAAAAGAAAGGGTCATCTACTACATCAGCAGAACACTGAATGGCTATGAACTGAACTATACATTCATTGAAAATGCTTGTTGGGCAGTGGTTTTTTCTACTCAACAATTGTGACACTATATGTTAACACATATTGTCAAATTGATAGTCAAGATAGATCCATTAAAATATCTACACAACAAAGCCACTCTAATAGGAAGATTAGCAAAGTGGGTGATGATATTAAGTGAAATTGACATTCAATATGTGGATCGAAGAGCAATCAAGGGCCAAGCAATATCAAATCAATTAGTTGAAGCACCATTACAAGATGACCATCCTATGCACATTGAATTCCCAGATGCAAATGTCTTCACAATGAGAACACAACATTGGATATTATACTTTGATGGGTCTTACACTCAACATGGATTGAGTGTTGGAATCCTATTTGTTACTCCTCAAAGACACACTATCCCAAAATATTATAGGTTGATGGACCCTTGCACTAACAACATGGATGAATATGAAGCACTAATCATTGGTATCAAGGTAGCAGTGGAATGGAAAGTCATAGAATTACAAGTTTATGGAGATTCTCAATTAGTCATCAATAAAGTTAATAATGACTATCAAACAAAAGATGAAAGGCTAATGCCATACAAGAGAATGGTAGCTGACTTAAATAAATACTTTTTTGAGATCAAGTTTGAACAAATTCTAAGAGTAGACAAAAAAGTTGCAGATGCCATGGCAACCATTGCTTCTCTTCTACAAATACTAGAAAATTGAAGTTATGAATTCATGGTGGAAAAATTGTTTAATCTCGCATATGACAATCCTAAATCCCAAGTCATGTACCATCTAGTCGATGTTGATTCTTCAATCTATGGGAAGATTTATACCTATTTGAGAGATAATGCCCTTCAACTTGATTTATCCTAGAACCAAAAATGCAACTTTATCTGTCAAGCAACCCGACACACCCTGATAGCTGATACACTTTATCGACGAGGTCTCGATGGTACTCTCCTCTGATGTCTTGAATGTAATGAATCTAAAATCACTTTGTGAGAAGTTCATGAAGGTACTTGTGTTACTCATTCAAGTTTTTTTACTCTAGCTAAGAAAGTCCTATGCTTAGGATATTATTTGCCGAACATAGAGAAATAATATTTTCAATTTGTTAAGAAGTGCAAGAAATTTCAAGTCCATGGAAATATCATACATGCACTGGCATAGGAGTTGCAACCATTCACATCAACCTAGCCTTTCTGTCAATGGGGAATTGATCTTGTGGGTAAGATTCATCCATCTTCCTCTAATGGACATAAATTCATAATCACAACCACTGAGTATTTCACAAACTGGATTGAAGTTGTCCCATTAACCACCATCACTAGTAAACAAATTGCCTCTTTCATCCTAAACTACATCGTCTATTGGTATGGCATCCCTAGCTCCATTGTCAATGACAATGGTAGAACCTTCAAAAACCAAGATGTACACGAACGTTGTGAAATTTTT